>SJXQ01000157.1:394423-533700 GCA_006408695.1 Aepyceros melampus
GGTCTCTCGCATTGTAGACAGATGCTTCACCGTCTAGGCCCCCAGGGAAGTCCTAAAGTTCTCTTGGTAATTCTAACATGCAACTAAGACTAGCCTATTCCTGTGGTTTTCAAATGTGACTGCATCAGAATTCTTGAGAGCTTATAAAAAAAGAGTTCTGGGTCCCATCCCCAAAGTTTCTAGTGTGTCTGCATTTCTGCACTCCCAGGTGATGCTAATGTTGCTGGACTGGGAACCACTCTTAAACTTGCAATCTACATGAGTAGATTGCACTGGACTTAAGTTTGAAAGTGGAGGGAATGTTGGATAGGATATTTTATGGAGGGGAAACAAAAAGACTTGAAATGAAAATAATGGGATGCTTTAGGCATAGTTTCCCAGTTAATCACTTCCACGTTGAATCACTTGAGATGCCAGAAATCACAAAATGCCATTCAGCTGAGATGGCAGGGACGGGAGAGCCAATATGTTGGCAACACGCTCTGTACTCATTGTATACAGAAGATCATGAGAAGAAAGAGCCCAAGGCAGGCTGACGAGGCAAGGTTACACCATGTGTCTCCAAACAGCCTGTAACCTCTCTATCAATGCAGTAAAAATTCAATTCTGGTAATAATGCCATCTTTGAATAGACCGATTTCTACATGTGGTTTTAAGAAATATTTTTACATCTGCATGCAGTATGCTGCCTATTGGTTTTTAGTAAGTTAACATGCACTTGGAGTAGCAATTAACTGTTCCATTGCTTTAAACTTTTCCTTAACACTTAATATTTATGCTGCTTCCTGAGTGTTCCAGCACTCTAAAAGGGTCAGTTTCCTGGGAAAAGGGAGGGAATACAATGCATCTTGAAATGCAGCTAGGCTGATCTGCACATTTAAGAGCCTCAGTACATCATTTTCCAATCACATATCTCAGAATAATTTATACAATCAATTAAAGAGCATTATCAAGGGATGATTTGACAACTGTTGCCATGCCAACCAGTGAAGCAGACAGCGCCTCCATGTTTAAAGGCTGCACCTGGTGATGGACGTGGCAGATTTTGAGGACTTAGAATCACAGATGTCCAAAAGGTGTGGCGAGAACATGAGTTAAAGCTTTGATGTTGTGCCATTTTTACTGGCAAAAGGGTGTTGATGGCATGTTGTTCACTTTCTCATTAAAATTCTGTCATTTTTCACAGTGTTCTGCATTCAGAGCTGAAAACTAAAGTGAGAATGCACTTTACAGACTGATAAAATATGATAGCAAAATGGATGATGTTCATTTGTAGGCTGAATTAATTTTTAAAAAAAGTTTGTGTCAGTGCATTTATGAAAAGCCCATTAATCAGACACAACTTTATCACCCTTAATGGACATATTTTTAAACACTTTTACATTAATAATTAAAATTTTGGATGGCAAATGGCTTCCAACACAACGAACTAAAAAGTATTCGAAATGAATCACAATAAAACATAACAGAAGCAGAAAATACACTTTCCAATGTCCATATGCTGCCTGATTTCTTGATTCCAATGACCATGATAAAAATCAATAAACCTTAAAGACTTTGCAAGATAGACCAGTCTTTTACTCACCCAGTTATGCCAGAAACCAAGGAGGCTCCCAAGGGCATTTCCAATTACAGACTCTATATTAATAAGCAACAGGGATGAGATTAGAGCTTATATCTCTGGGATCAGCAAGCCAGTTCTCTTTCCAGTATGTAGTTACTCTTTGCTCTGTTAAATTGTGCTTTTCAAACACCAACTGATTATATGTTAATATGTGATAGATGCATTGCCCACAATATTTTTTAATAGTGTGACAGTTATAAACTTAGGCTCTAGAACCAAACTGTTTGAATCTCAGCTCTCCCTCTTGCTAGCTATTAGGCAAATTATTTGATCTCTTTCTGCCTCAGTGTACTCAACTGTAAAATGAGAATAGTGTCACATCTTATAATTGTTGTGAGGATTAAACAAGTTATATAGAGCACTTAGAACAGTGCTGGAAGTGTTTATCCTCAAGGCTTTTATTAATACCAATATCATTATTATTACTATATTTTATTTTTTAAGGCTCTTAGCCTTTCTATAGGAGAAGGCAATGGCAACCCACTCCAGTACTCTCACCTGGAAAATCCCATGGATGGAGGAGCCTGGTGGGCTGCAGTCCATGGGGTNGAGACTGAGCAGCAGCTCGGCAGTAAACCTCTACAGATGCCACTGTGCGGCATCAATCCCTCTTTTGTGATCTCAGGCACCTGCTGCTCTGCACTCCTTCCTGGTTCCCACTGGGTTCTCCCTTCTGGGTTGAACTGAAGTAAGGGAAGCCAGGTCACTCAGCAATTGGTAAAGTTTAGCTGGCAAAGGCCCATCTCTCAAATGCTGAGTCACCTTGAACTCTCCAGCTATACTGATCTGTTCGGCTTTTGTGTTCCCTTTGTCCTGAAAGATCAGGTCTGAAAATCACCATCACTTTACAAATGAGAACCTTCAAACATCTTCCTGGTTATCTGACCAAATAGCTCCCGCATAAGTACAATTTTGTCTTTGGCATGGCTTCTGATGGCTTAACCATTAACGGATGAGGAAATTAAATATGACTCTTTAAGTATTTCTGAAGTTTGTTCTTCTGTAAATTTTTGACTTCTTGATGTTAGTGGAATGCTGATAGGATGTTGATAATAAACAGTTCTGAAACCATGGGTTTTTGTTATTGTTTCATACAGTTTTTACAGCAAATTTAGCCCACATTTGCTTAGGATATAATTCATTTCAGTTCAGTCAATCAGTCACATCCAACTCTTTGCGACCCCATGGACTGCAGCACGCCAGGCCTCCCTATCCATCACCAACTCCCGGAGCTTTCTCAAACTCATGTCCCTTGAGTCAGTGATGCCATCCAACTATCTCATCCTCTGTCATCCCCTTTTCCTCCTGCCTTCTATCTTTCCCAGTATAAGGGTCTTTTCGAATGAGTCAGTTCTTCACATCAGGTAGCCAAAGTATTGGAGTTTCAGCTTCAGCATCAGTCCTTCTAATGAATATTCAGGACTTATTTCCTTTAGGATGGACTGGTTGGATCTCCTTGCAGTCCAAGGGACTCTCAAGAGTCTTCTCTAACACCACAGTTCAAAAGCATCAATTCTTCAGCACTCAGCTTTCTTCACAGTCCAACTCTCACATCCATACATGACTACTGCAAAAACCATAGCTTTGACTAGGTGGACCTTTGTTGGCAAACTAATGTCTCTGCTTTTTAATATGATGTCTAGGTTGGTCATAGTTTTTCTTCTAAGGAGCAAGCATCTTTTAATTTCATGGCTGCAGTCGCCATCTGCAGTAATTTTGGAGCTCTGAAAAATAAAGTCTGCCACTGTTTCTCCATTTATTTGCCATGAAATGATGGGACCAGATGCTATAAACTTAGTTTTCTGAATGTTGAGCTTTAAGCCAATTTTTTCACTCTCCTCTTTCACTTTCATCAAGAGGCTCTTTAGTTCTTCTTCGCCTTCTGCCATAAGGGTGGTGTCATCTGCATATCTGAGGTTATTGATATTTCTCCCAGCAATCTTGATTACAGTGTTTGCTTCATCTAGCCTGGCATTTCGAATGATGTACTCGCCATATAAATTAAATAAGCAGGGTGACAATATACAGCATTGACTTACTCCTGTCTTGATTAGGAACCAGTCTGTTGTTTCATGTCCAGTTCTAACTGTTACTTTATAACAAAGCCTTTGTTGTGTGGATCACAACAAACTTTGGAAAATTCTTAAAGAGATGGGAACACCTGACCTGCCCATTGGCCTGCATACAGATTTCTCAGGAGGCAGGTCAGGTGGTCTGGTATTCCCATCTCTTTAAGAATTTTCCACAGTTTGTTGTGATCCACACAACAAAGACTTTGGTATAGTCAATACAACAAAAGTAGATAATTCACTTGGCCTGCATAACTATATGAAATCAGAGGGTAATCTCTGAGAAATTTACATTTTGTCTAATGAACTTACAGATAATTGAAGTGTTTTTATAGGTCTCTTTCTAGGGGCTTATTTGGATTTTAGGATAATATTTAATGTCCACATGGTAATACAACATAAGTCATTTCATTTTCTGTATCTCCAAGTGTCACCCCAAAGAAATCTTATTTTCATCTACTATTTCTAATGGCTATTCTATTTTCATATAAAAAAAGAGTATGAACCAGCAAAAGAGAACACACTTTGCCAGACATGTGAAATTTGAAATAAAACATTCTTGATGGCTGCGAAAGATACTCCTTGGCATAGGAAAAACAGGACAGAAATGTTCTGTTCTTTTTTTCCTCACCCCCCACGTCCCTCTCAACACACGTAAACACACGTTGACACCAAGCCTGGCAGTTCCTTTCTGCCCTTGACGGTAAGTTAGAAACTGAAAGGGTAAGGTCTACTTGGAGTGGCTGGGGGTGGGGAGAGGAGGCCCTCTGTGGGGTTTTCTGGAGACTTCCTTCCCAGCATTGAGGAGTTCTGTGTGACAAGAACCACTTAGAAGAGGAAGATTTCAACAGGCCCATCAAGACAGAGAGCAGCTAGCTGCCAGTCAGCAAGGGAGCCAGAGTGTAATTTGAGGGGGGAAAAAACCCACTAGACATCAGAAATGGAAGGTTATGGGAGAGTCACATCCGTCCGCGGGGAGACGGATGATTTTTGAAACCTCACTTTACAGAATATGCGGAATCCTTCCTGTATACCTCTTTCTCCTCAACCCATTTCTGTTCCATTTCTTTTGAACTTGGAAGAAAAATGCACTGTTGCTTAATCAGGATTGAATAATATAATCACTCCACAGTCCTGACTTCACTTGCTTTCCTCTCCTGGAAGTCACAGCAGCAAGACTCTGCCATGAAATGAGTAATTTCTCTCATCTTTGTTGTCATGGGCTCTTTACTGTCGGTTGCACCTTTTCTCATTAAAACTGTGATGTTCTCAAATTCAACCTTTTCATGGTTTATATCCTGCTCTTAACACCTAGCCACTCTCTTTTCTCAGGCACCCTCAATTTTCCAAGGTGCTGCATGACTTCAGCTGCTCTGGGTTTTCACATACCCACTCATTCATGCATTTCTTTATTTTCTCCAGAGGGTCCTAGTGTTCCTTGCTAATGTGTTAGTTCTGGTATATGGCACTTTGCCACTATCTAGTTCAAAATCTGTACTTTGCTAAGATTACTTATTTAGGGTACAGATGATCTCAGTATTTTTCTTTCTTTGCTTGTATACACGGCAAAAAACATTCTGGAGTTTGGTATTTTATACCCATTACTAATTCTATTATTAGAACTAATAATCACACTTAAAAACAAAAATTCCACGTGTAATATCTCATTTGATCCTTCCAAAGCCTGGTAAATTCTTCTTATTACAGAAGGATGTACGGAGTTCAAGCACGTGGTAGAACGGAGATCCAAACCCAGATTTTCTACGTCTCATGTCCTCCTCAATACATCATAGAATCATGACTTTCTTTCCTTCTTGTATAGTTTGTATTTGGAGTTTAGAATCTTAGCTCACATACAGAACTTTTGTTTCTTATTCTAATCCAAGAAATTTCCCACCAGACCCTAGTAATTTACCTTCAGTTCAAGAATCCCTCATCACTGCAGATGATGTGTTAACATCTGTTCTATCAATACTCTGACATGAACAAGAAGACAGAACGTGACAGAGGGGACGTAGGTCTCTGGCCAGAATATTCGGACTGGCTTTGCAACATCACAGGTCACCTGGAAAGGGGAAACAGCTAAGAGAAGACAGACAATGCTGCCTGCTTTTTTTTTGATGTTTGGTCTAAGTGTGTCTGGTGTAGGAGTCGAGGTTTAAGTAAATCACTGTATTAGATCTCTTTCCCCCCAAAGAGGTGTTCTCTACAGTCAGTGACGTGAGTCCTGCAACTGTCGGTTTAGGGATCTAGAGCACCATTCTGGTTTATCCATTGTCCTCTGGGGCTAGGGTTGATTGTTCAGCTGACTGAAACTTTAAGTTTACTACCAGAGGGAAGCTGAAGAAGGATGTGAACCAATATGAAAAAAATTGCTTTTATATTTTCACACAGTGAGGTATTTTTTTCTTTTTATCTAAGTTACAGTGATTGAAAGAGCAAAATCAAAACAACTCATTGATTGTTCAGCTGACTGAAACTTTAAGTTTACTACCAGAGGGAAGCTGAAGAAGGATGTGAACCAATATGAAAAAAAATTGCTTTTATATTTTCACACAGTGAGGTATTTTTTTCTTTTTATCTAAGTTACAGTGATTGAAAGAGCAAAATCAAAACAACTCCATCCCTCACCCCACACACAAAAATAAATTCAAAATGGCTTGAAGACTTAAACATAAGATGAAAAGTAAGAAAAGCGTTGCTCAGTCGTGTCCGACCCTTTGTGACCCCATGGACTGTAGCCTGCCAGACTCCTCTGTCCATGGGATTCTCCAGGCAAGAGTACTGGAGTGAGTAGCCATTCCCTTCTCCAGGAGATCTTCCAACACAGGAATGGAATCTGCATCTCCTGCGTTGGCAGGCAGATTCTTTACCACTGAGCCACCAGGGAAACCCTCCAAAATATACAGACAGTTCATACAACTCAAAAAAAAAAAAACAATAAAAAAATCAAAAAACCCAATCAAAAGACCAAATTGATATTTCTCCAAAGAAGACATACAGATGGCCAGCAGGTACATGAAAAGGTGCTCAAGATCACTATTAGAGAAATACAGATCAAAACTACAATGAGGTATCACTTCATCCCTGTTGAAATGACCGTCATTAAAAAGTTTACAAATAATAAATACTGGAGTGGATGGAGAGAAAAAGGAATGCTCCCACACTGTTGGTGGGGATGTAGTTTGGTGCAGCCAATATGAAAAACAGTGTGGAGGTTTCTTAAAAAGCTGAAAACAGAATTACCATATGATCCTCCAAATCCACACCTGGGCAAATATCTGGAAAAGATGACAACTCTTAATTTGAAAAGATACAAGCACCTCGGTGTTCACTGCAGTGCTATTTATAACAGGCAAGATGTGGAAGCAACCTGAGATGAATGGATAAAGAAGATGTGATATACATATAGCTATATCTATATATATCAATATATAGATATATATATTCCAATATACATACAATGGAATATAGCTTAGCCATAAAAAAGAATAAAATAATGCCATTTGCAGCAACATGGATGGACCTAGAGAGTCTTATACTGAGTGAGGTCAGTCAAATATCACATGATAGTGCCTATAGGTGGAATCTAAAAAATAATGAAAATGAACTTATTTATAGAACAGAAACAAACTCACGAACATAGAAAACAAATTCATGGTTACCAAAGGAGAAAGAGGGGAAAGAGATAAATTAAGAGCACAGGCTCTCCTGGTGGGTCAGTGGTAAAGATTCTGCCTGTTAATGCAAGAGAGGGGGGTTTGATCCCTGGGTCAGAAAGATCCCCTGGAGAAGAAAATGGCAACCCACTCCAGTATTCTTGCCTGGGAAATCCCATGGACAGAGGAACTTGGTGGGCTACAGTCCACAGGGTCACAAAATAGTTGGACCTGACTTAGCCTAAGCAACAACAGCAATGGGATTAACAGATACACACTACTATGTACAAAACAGATAAACAACAAGGCTTTACTGTAGAGCATAAGGAACTATATCCAATGTCTTACAATAAACTGTAATGAAAAATTATATATTTTTATATACACATATCTATATATCAGAATCAATTTGCTTTACACCTGAAACTAACACAGTATTGTAAATCAAGTATAATTCAGTTAAAAAAAAAAGAAAATGTCTCGAAAGGGAGGAAAAATGGTATTTCAATAATATCAAGCTTTTACGTAAACATCTTACTGCTCAGATGAAATTTCGACTCAAATTTTTTTTTAACTTCTAGAATATTTTAAATGACACATGTAAGTGTGACTAACATGTAACAGTGGACCACTGTCAAATTTCTAATAAGAATAAAAACAAAAATGACTTGAGAAGTATAAGCACACTTGTCACTGACTAAAGTTATTTTTTGACTGATGAGGTAAATGCAGATATTTTGAATGGTCTACTTTGAGGTTAAGACAAGGAAAAAGGCACAGGGTGTGGTGGAATCACCCTGGGGATTTCTTCAAGCTTGCTAAATGTCCCAGTGCATCCTGTTTTGTTTCTTCAAAGGTTTCTTTATGGAGAATGACCAGCCCAGCCAGTACAAATGGGAAGATGTGACATCACCTGGTGTATTTGGGTACAAAAATCATTCAAAACCACAGGGACCTTGGATCTCTCTTGCTCTTATCCTCACATGTTTATTGAGTTGCCCAAATCCAGTGGCAAGGATTGGAATGTCTTTGGGGGCTACCGTGGTTCAGCATGGGCTTCCCTGGTAGTCCAGATGGTAAAGCAACTGCCTACAATGCAGGAAACCCGGGTTTGATCCCTCGATCAGGAAGATCCCCTGAAGAAGGGGATCCCACTCCAGTGTTCTTGCCTAGAGAATTCCAGGGACAGAAGAGCCTGGTGGGCTAGAGTCCATGGGCTTGCAAAGAGTCGGACATGATTGAGTGACTTTCCCTTTTTTTCACTGATCCAGCATGGGTGAATGGAACTGAGGTGCAGAGACTGACTGCTTGTCTTTTTAAATTTCTGCCCTGCCTTCTCTACTCAACTGAGTCGTTTCAGTGGTAGCAACCTCAAAATAAATGTCCTTGTCTCAGAACCTGCGCATGTGATCTTATTTGAAACAGAGGGTTTTGTATAATTAGGATCAGATGAGGAGATCCTCCTGATTTACCAGGTGGCCCTAAATCCAAGGACTAATGTCCCTGTAAGATAAGATACAGAGGAGAAAGAGACCTGAGAGGATGAGAATGCCGTGTGAAGGAAGAGGCAGGCCTGGAGTGGTGCAGCCACAGGCCAAAGAATGCTGGAGGCTGCAGAAGTTGTGTGTGTGAGTGTGTGTGTCGCTCAGTCGTGTCTGATTCTTTGCGACTCCATGAACTGTAGCCTGCCAGGCTCCTCTGTACATGGAATTCTCTAGGCAAGAATCAGAGAAGGCAATGGCATCCCACTCCAGTACTCTTGCCTGGAAAATCCCATGGATGGAAGAGCCCAGTAGGCTACAGTCCATGGGGTCGTGAAGAGTCGGACACGACTGAGCAACCTCACTTTCACTTTTCACTTTCATGCATTGGAGAAGGAAATGGCAACCCCCTCCAGTGTTCTTGCCTGGAGAATCCCAGGGACCAGGGAGCCTGGTGGGCTGCCGTCTCTGGGGTTGCAGAGTCAGACATGACTGAAGCAAATTAGCAGCAGCAGGCAAGAATACTGGGGTGGGTAGCCATTCTCTTCTCCAGGGGATCTTCCTGACCCAGGGATCGAATTCTGGTTTTCTGTATTGTGGGCAGATTCTTTATCATCTGAGCCACTAGGGAAGCCCCAGAAGTTGCCAGAAGATGGAAAAGGCAAAAACTGGATTTTCCTCTAGAGCCTTTGGGGACAATGTAGCCTTGTGGACACCCTGATTTTTAAAACTTCAGCCTCCAAAACTCTAAGAGAATAAATTTATGTTGTTGTTTGTCACTTAGTTTGTGATTTGTTATAGGATCCACAAGGAATTAATACACCCACCCTCACAAGATCCAGGATGCCTTTGTTCTGATTTCTCTAAATGTCTGAGCACCTGCATGGGTGCTGTTTAGGATGAAGGGCAGGAAGCATTGTTTCATAATTATCTTTTCTGGGCCACCATAGTTATCATCTCAGAGTAAGGTGTCTCTAGTGGAATGGTCCCTGGCTTGGAACAACAGAATAGAGAATTATTAATACTTATATGCAGTAGGTGAGTTTCAGTGGCATTTACAGGCTCTTGGAAGCAAGATCAGGTACTAGTTTAACCAACACGGGTGGCACAGACTTCGCAACACTTCTAATCAAGTATGTATTGAATTTGTACAGGTCAAAGGTTTTGTTGGTTTCCTGTCATGTTAAGGAGGCTAGTTAGCAGAGATAAAAAACAAAATAAAACACGTTCTGAACTCTTCAAATGTATGAGAAATCCTAGACCAGCTTCTGACGGGGGAATATTCTTCAGTTTCTAGGACTTTCCATTGAGTTCTCATCCTGATCAAATATATACTTGGTCTATTCCTTGTGACTGATACAGTGAAAACTGTATCAGTAGTTGTATATATAGTTGCTGGCTATTTCTCATCCGCCAGCAGCTGTAGAAATAAATGCCTGGGACACGCTTGACTCTGGGCTTTGGTAAAAAGAAAGATCAAAATGAACCTTAAAGGTGGGCCAGTTTTAATGGGAAGACTTGCCTTAGATTTACAGTGTTTGAGAAAGAAAAAATAACCTTAATGATCAATGAATTCAAGTTCTTCATTTTGCAGGAAAGGAAACAGGATATGTGATCCACCCAAGGTCACACAGCTACTTTTTGGCAGAACCAGAATCTGGTTGTCTCATTTGCTCAACCATTGGGCCCACTGTCCTGCACTGCTTGACCTTTGAGATAGCAGTTTCTGCAGCATTTTCTTCTTAAAAACAGTCATAACAATAGATAATGCTATGGATTGCCTTCTTTGCTGCTGCTGCTGCTGCTGCTAAGTTGCTTCAGTCGTGTCCAACTCTGTGCGACCCCATAGACAGCAGCAACCAGGCTCCACCATCCCTGGGATTCTCCAGGCAAGAACACTGGAGTGGGCTGCCATTTCCTTCTCCCATGCATGAAAGTGAAAAGTTAAAGTGAAGTTGCTCAGTCGTGTACGACTCCTAGCGACCCCATGGACTGCAGCCTATCAGGTTCCTCCATCCATGGGATTTGCCAGGCAAGTGTACTGGAGTGGGGTGCCATTGCCTTCTTTGCTAGGAGCTCATAATAAACCACAAAGAAGTTATTGTTATCCTCATTTTATAGACACAGAAACCAAGGCATGGGGCAATTCAGTAATTCACTCAAGGTCCATAGCTGGTGAATGGCAGAGGCCCCATTCAAACTCATTTCTTGATTCTGGAACCATGGTCTTAGCCAAAACCCCTGGGACCACAATTTTAACTTTGCCAGTGAACCACAGTCCTCTTCCACATTTTCACCCAGAAGTAGCCGCTGCTAATGCCTCAGACCAATGAAAGATCTTGTCTACTTCCCCTGATTTTCTCTCCTCTTTTTCTCCCTCACCCACCCTACTTCTCTCCTTAACATGGGATTCCAGTAGTAGAAAGAAAACATGATTTTTAAGGGACAGTAAGGCTAGAGGGCTTCCCTGGTGGCTCAGCAGTAAAGAATCTGCTTGCCACGAGGGAGACCTGGGTTCGATCCCTGGGTCCTGCTCCTGCAGGAGGGCATGGCAACCCACTCCAGTATTCTTGCTTGGAGAATCCCCATAGACAGAGGACCCTGGCGGGCTACAGTCCATGGGGTCAGACGCGACTAAGCAGCAGCAGCCGCAGCAGCAGCAGCAGCAGCAGCCGCAGCAGCAGCAGCAAGGCGAGAACAAGCTTCAGGGCAATCGCTTGCACGTATTTGCGCCACTAGGTGGCGGTGTGACTACTCAATGAGGCTGCTTTTAGAATGCCGGAGCTTTTAGAATTTCCCCCCAAACTGGCTTTACTACTCAACGCTGAGTCTGGAGCAGGGGCCTCTGGATTCCTACAGGAGCTGGGAAGCCTTTGAATGAGCTGGTAGTTAAATGGATGGAAATAACAAGCAGAAAGCATGGATTTGAACTTTTAAAATAATTTTCCAAGATAAATGGGGTTCTTCCCAGACATTTCTGTTTGAAATAGAAGCCTAACTTCTTCAGTGTGTCCCATGAATTTACACTAAAATTCCATTGATATTCATGATTATCTTTAATGGAGCATTTTAAAAGATATAGTTTTATTGAAAGGATCGTCTAGTCCTCCTGCCCCTCACTTATCATTAATTTCTAGGAGCATCAGAATATCTGAAGTTTGTGTCCTGCCTTGTATATACATATTTCAATCAACCTAAAATCTTTCCCAACAGTCTCTCAGCCTGTACATAAAAGCAAAGGCATGATTTTGCCTTATGTTCATAAACCCATCTATTTTTCTACACAGAGTAATCTCTAATGTCAAAATATTAAAAGCAGCACATATTAGTGATCTTTAATAATATTTATTACTATTAATATTAATACTCAATAAATATGTATAATTTTATAATCACAACAAACCTAGGAAGTAAGTACTATTATTATTCTCATTGCTTTAGTGGAGGAAACTGAGGCACAGAGAGGTTAGGCGACTGGCCCAGAGTCACACAGTTGGTAGGAGGCAGAGTAAGAGGTCCATTTTAATTACCTCATTGTAAGTTTAGTTAAAGGGGGTAGGGGAAAAAGCACTGTGATATTTTCATGAGAGACCCCAATTCATACAAGAGGGCTGAAGGCACCAAAACTAAATTTTGGTTTCCTCAGATGGCTTGTAGCCCTTGTCATTGGTCCCACTTTGCCAGAATTCCTTTTGAGAAGGCAGGGTTGATGGTAGCATAGCCCCCTTTCCCTAGTCTGTGTAGGAATTTCACATGAATCCCCACTTCCTGTCAGCTCTTAAGCTTTGGGGAAAAAAATGAAATTTGCTCTTCATCAAAAGTGTAAGACCAGGCTTGTCAGGAGCCAAGACTGACATCAATCATCTGTGCTCGATTAGGACTGTGGTTCTGGTTTTGTTGAAGACTTCATTTAATGCTAGCAACAGCAGACGTTGGAAAAGCCATGTGTGAGAAGCCCCGTCTAGAGCAAATGACAGACACATTTTTATCTGCTTATCACCCTCTGGCTACAATGAAACTGAGCTGTGGTGTCTGATGGCCACCTTTTCTGCTGTTTGCCAACAAAACATGCCTTTCTGTCAATGATTCCAGCCAGCACAATCTGTGCTGCCAGAATTTGGAGGCGGTACATTTTCCTGCTGGGAAAAAAAAAAAAAACCCCATGTTGATTTGAAAGAGGAAACCTGGGCAGAGCTGTTACCTGACTCCTGCAGAATGAAGTGGGAAGGTGTTCTCATTGAGGAGGTCTTCCAGGGGCCAGGGACTGGACCACTCCTCACTTTGGGCTGCTGTGTCTGCTCAGGAAGGAGAGTCCAAGCCCTGTGGCACTTTCTGAGCCCTGGCAAGGAGACGTCCAGGGGAACGGTTGAGTGATACACGCTTCCCCCCACCCCACCCCACCAGGCTGATTTAGACAAGAAAAGTCCTCTTATGCCCTCAGGATATTGAGTAAGAAGGAGGAGGAAGAGGGGAACTAAAAACTGTCTACTCAGTCTGAAGGCTTCTGCTGACATTCCCGCCAAGCATGTGATATTTAAAAGGGTGAAACCAAGTCAAGGCTCTCCTACTGCCCGTATGGCTGTCAAAGGGAGGAACCTGGAAGGCCTTTGATTCCGTAACCTCCTTGCACTCCCGGGGTTGTCCGCCTGCAGTAGAGGCCAAGGACAGGGAGCTGTGATTAAGGAGGTCCTCTCCCTAATATTTGGGACCCAACTGCATCTGTGGTTGGGAGGTGAAGTGGGCTGCTTGCCTCTAGGAAGCTAAGGGGATGAAGCAGGTAGAAAACCCAGCAGATTCACTCGTCTGCTCTTGGCTAGAGTTTTTTTCAAGCTCTGGAGAAAATGGGGTCTTCAAATGACAATCTATGTTAAGAGACCATCACTGGCACAAAATGGGATTATAAGAAATGGTAGCTTTTAATCCCCCTATCTTCCATTTATTCATTCATTCATTCATCACTCATCCACATTAAGCATCTACTCTGTGCACCAAGCACTGTGCTAGCCTCGAAAGGTGAATGAGGCAAATCTCTTCCTCCAAGTGGTTTATAAGCTTGTAGAGTTCATGCTGGGAATGGGCACTTTTCTGCTTAAATAATTTTCTTTTCTTGCATAAGCTTGCCACACTTTGTGTGCCCAATCTGACTTATGACCTGTTTTACAGAACCTCAGACTAAGAATGGGTTTCACATTTTTAAAGAGTTGTAAGAAAAACAAAAAAGAAGAACAACAATAATCCATGACAAAGACTGTGAGTGAGTGAGTGATAAGTTGCTCAGTTGTGTCTGACTCTTTGTGACCCTATGGACTATAGTCCGCCAGGCTCCTCTGTCCATGGAATTCTCTAGGCAAGAATACTGGAGTGGGTTGCCATTTCCTTCTCCAGGGGATCTCCCCCACCCAGGGATGGAACACCGGTCTCCTGCATTGCAGGCAGATTTTTTACCATCTGAGTCATCAGGGAAGCCTTGACAAAGACTGTGTGTGGTCTGAAATATTTACTGTTTGGGCCTTTGCAGAAAAAGTTTGCCAACACCTGTTCTATAGGACGAGAATTCTTGCTTTTCAGCCAGGCATACAACTACACCAAATAGGATATTTTCCAGCCCCTCTTGACACTAGCTGTGGCCATGTGACTGAGTTCGGGCCAAGTGGGATCAAGGTGGAAGAGATCTGTAGAGCTTCTGCCTAGTGCTCTTAAGCTGGGCCTGTGATGCTTTTCTCTCCTAGAAGACTGTGCAGGCCTAAGCAGCTCAGGTTCATTGATAACTAGGGCTTATTAATGCCCTAGCAATGGCAGAGCCAGAAGTGGAAGGAGGCTGGACCCTGGCACCAGGGAGCAGCTTGACCATCCCTGGATTTTACAGGATGGTTATGAAGGAGAGAAAGAGAGAGGAGAAAAATGTGAACTTTTTAATTAACTAATTTATTTTGAGCTGCACCACTGGCATGTGGGATCTTAGTTCCCTGACCAGGGATCAAACCTAAGTCCCCTGCGTTGGAAGTGCAGAGTCTTAATCTCTGGACCACCTGGAAAGTCTCCCAAAATGTTAACTTTTAAAAGTCAGTCTTATGTTTCCTCTCCCCAACAACTTCTTCCTGATACACAAAACAAAACAAAATCTGCCATGACCCAGAATGTGCCCTGTCTTCTTGGAAGATACTGCCTCTCTTTGCTTTCACCTGGTTCACTACTGCTGGCTCTCCAAAGCCCAGTGTAGATTGATCACATCTAAACCTCAGTCCGTAAAGACCAGAGAGGGTGGCCGGCCTCCCTCTTCAGTGCTTTTAGTTGTTGCAACCTGTTTCTCCCTCTAGACCTTGAGCTCTTTGAGGGTGGACTGTGGCTTCTTTGTCTTTGAATCCAAGCTTCTGGTACATATGTGTCTGTCACATAGAAGGCACTTTATAAATATTGTGAAATGAATTAATTTATTAGAGGCCAAGGATGGCTTCTTGGGGAGGATGCTTTTTTAATGCATTTATCTCAGGAAAAGATGTGTAACAGTGTCTGCCTCTGAGGGGTAGACATAAATTTAGCTTTCCAAATGGGAAGAAATATACACACTTAGAAAGATTATATTTTAAAAATTGAATGTTTGATTGGATTTGGAGGGTAACTGTGCTTGCTGATAATGTCTGAATAGGTTTGAAGATTTAATAATAAAAAGCCATGAAGTCAGTTTAGTAACATGATGGTTTGTTCCTGAAATCAAGGGAAGTATAGATACTTACTCAAATCTATCTTACTTGAGATGATCTTATCATTATGTAATGATAAACACTCAATTTCCCCCTTATTTTTATAAAGTTGTTATAAAGGAAAATATGTGCAAGAATATATTATTATTTGCCAACAATAACATAATAATGATGATAAAAATGTTATTTGCATCTCCCTTTCCCCCTCTATCTTATGTAGGTTGTAATCAATAAGTGCAAAAGCAAAAACCACTGTTTTTGGTGTAACCTCTTTTACCATATGCTCTTGGTATATGTAACTAATTTTCTGAGCCAGAAAATTAATATAAGGCTTTCAAGGCATCATATAGCGGTAGTATTTTTCCTCTTCATTTAGAGCAAAGAATACAAGATAAGAGGGGCCTATTTTTCTTCACATATAGTCCTTCTTGAGATGGCATTAACAGAAGGTAGAGTTGGAAAGAATTCGTTGTACAATTTTCTTTTTTTAAAAAAACTAATAATGACATGTTGATGTTTGGCAGAAACCAGCACAATACTGTAAAGCAATTATCCTTCTATTAAAAATAAATAAATAAGTAAAACTAAACTAAAAAAAAAGGAATCAGTAATGTAACATGGGGTTTGTATTTGAATATCTATTTTTCCTTATTTTTGTACCTGCCCTCTAAAGCTTTCCATAAATTACAATCATTTAAAATTTTCTTAAATCATATGTTTGATCTTACATTACATCTGCTACAGAATCATAGCTAACACCTCAGTGCTTCTGGATGTTATAATAAATGTTTAGCGCTCTGCTCCTCCCCCAGCAAGAACAATTCTAAGCAAATGATGAAGGATTCAATGAATAGCTCATTCTTTGTGCCCTTGAATACCAGGCTTTTTCTTCCTCATCCTGGGCAATTTTGTTGTGCAACACAAGGAAATAAAATACTACAGGAGGAAAATTAGTGAGTTGGGAGGTAATGTGATGAGAATGGAGGAATTCAGCTTTCTCAACTCATTATTTCTAGTAGCAGTACCTAGTTCGGAGAAGGAAATGGCAAGCCACTGCAGTATTCTTGCCTGGAGAATCCCAGGGACAGAGGAGCCTGGTGGGCTGCCCTCTATGGGGTTGCACAGAGCCACACACAACTGAAGCAACTTAGAAGCAGCAGCAGCAGCAGCAGCAGCAGCAGCAGCAGTACCTAGTTAGGATATCAGAACTTCTGTCTTTGTAATCCAGACACATTCTTCTACTATCCCTATCTCATCCCATCCTCACCTCTACCCCAGGCTGAGCAACTTACCCTATCTCCGTTTGGTAATTACCACCTATAGCACTGGCCTGTTTATACGTATACCCTGTGAGCAAGCTTGCTTTTCTGATTCTAAATTAAAATGTTTTTGCATCGAACCTGGACTGGCTAGTATAGTTCAGGTTCGATGCATGATACTGGATGCTTGGGGCTGGTGCACTGAGACGACCCAGAGGGATGGTATGGGGAGGGAGGAGGGAAGGAGGTTCAGGATGGGGAACAGGTGTATACCTGTGGCAGATTCATGTTGATGTATGGCAAAACCAATACAATATTGTAAAGTAATTAACCTCCAGTTAAAATAAATAAATTTATTTTAAAAAATAAAATGTTTTTGTTGTTGTTTGGTTGCTAAGTCATGTCTGACTCTTTTGAGACCCCATGAACTGTAGCCTGCCAGGCTCCTCTGTCCATGGGATTTCCCAGGCAAGAAGATTGGAGTGGGTTATCATTTCCTTCTCCATGGGACCTCCCCAACCCAGGGATGGAGCCCATGTTTCCTGTATTGGCAGGCGGATTCTTTACCACTGAGCCACCAGGGAAGTCCCCTAAATTAAAATACTGTGTGTATTATTGTTGTTACACTTTAGCAGTTATGACTCTTATTGTCCCTCAGTTAAAAAAATAATGTATCATATATTAATGCATATTTATGGCATCTAGAAAAATAATACTGATGAACTTATTTGTGGGGAAAGAATAGAGACATAGACATAGAGAATGGACTTATGGACACGGCGGGAGAAAGAGAGGTTAGGACTAATTGAGAGAGTATCATTTACATATATACATTATCATGTGTAAAACAGATAGCCAGTGGGAATCTGCCATTTAATATAGGGAGCCCAGCCTGATGCTCTGTGATGACCTAGAGGGGTGGAATGGGAGGAGGGTGGGAGGCTACAGAGAGAGAGGGCATATATATATATAGTTATGACTGATTCATGTTTTTGTGTGGAATTAATAAAAATAGCTCAGACAGTAAAGAATCTGCCTGCAATGCAGGAGCCCGGTTTGATCCCTGGGTCAGGAAGATTCTCTGGAGAAGGAAATGGCAATCCACTCCAGTATTCTTGCCTGGAGAAACCCAAGGACAGAGGTACAGTCCATGGTATTGCAAAGAATCAGACATGACTGAATGGCTAACACTTTCACTTTTCACAATAGAAACCAGTGCAACATTATAAGGCGATTATCCTCCGATTAAAAATAAATAAAAATAAATAAAAAATGATGAACTCCACAGTCTAGTTCTGAGGGGAGTGAGGGACATAAAGCCAAGGGCCAGTCCTGCTGCGTCTCAAGGAGAGGTATTCTGCTTCTGGTGGCTGCGTTGACTCTGCTGTGCCTTTTAAAGCCTCTTGAGATTTACTCAGAACACAAGTCAGAACGTGTTTGGGAGTGAAAACGATTTGGCCTGAAGCTGGGCTTTTGCACAATCCCAAGGCTTCCTTTCTCAGGAGGGTCTGGGTGTAGTGTGAAGACAGACGGCACAGGCTTCTACCTTCTGCTCGCTCAGCACATGAGTGCCTTTGGCAGGAGAGCCCGAGCCTCGCTCTGCTCCACACTGAGGAGCACAAGATGAAGCACAAATGAATCCAGAGCTCGGTGCTGCCCTGCTGACAACACATGTCTGGGCATCAGGAGTTCTGTCTCCGAGCCAATGACGTACAATCACAGGTGGTCAAAGGTGGGTATTCCTGGAGTGAGTTCATCGCCTGCCGTCAGAAACCACTCTATTCCCAGACACACTGGCAGTTAGGACGAGAGTGGATCACATAGCAGGCAAGTCAAGAAACAGGTTCTGCTTATTTTTCTTGCCTTTAACAGCTAACTCCCAACCCCACCCTTCCTCCCCACCCCCCAAAACACCTGCACACAGTCAGAGAACCAGAAAAACAATATAACCTCAAGATTCAGGACCAGTTCCACGCTAATGTGTGAAGAAAAGGTGGCTCTTCTCCACTTTCTTCCCCTGTTTCTCCCTCAGACTCCAAATTTCTTCTCAAACCTGCCTTTTTCTTTTTGCTCTCAGGAAAGCAGAAAACGAGTTAATCAACCTCAAAGATTCTTCCAACACTGAGTGTCTTAAGATTCTAAACATATGTTCAAAACAGGAAAAGGCAGGGGACTTGAACACCTTCCAAGTTTTCTGTCACTTGGGGTTCTATCAGTGAGCAGAACCATTTGAAAGAGGCCAATGATCTCTGAGCAGTGGGCCTGCAAGAACTTCACCCGTGTTCCCTCATCTCCTTCTTGAGTCCTTTCCTGATTTTGTCATGCAGAAAAGTGGTCATTCAAGATTTTTCACTGTTGTAGGTAGCAAAAAATATATATTTGAGCATGTGCTCCTAATATCTGGGTATTTATTAGTGATATCTATCTATGTCTCCATCCATCCATCTATATTACTTTGGGAATACACTTTATCCATTATGAAATGTAAACAAAAATAAAAAAGATGAGATTTTTTAAAAAAGTATAGTATATATATAACAATTTCTCTTCATCTGTCTTGAACCCTCCTTTGGAGGTCCTCCACTTAGGAGACCACTGGAGAAGAGGAGAGAGACCACTGGAGAGAGGATGTTGGCAGAAGACCCAGAGCAGAAACAAAACCCGCATCCCCTGTGGTTGGTTCCACCCATTCAAATGGGTTAACCGCTTGCTTTCTTTAACAGGCAAATCCAGCCACGCCCTCTGTCTGATCCACAGCCCATCCTCACCCCATTCTGATCTCACTGCATTGCCTTTCCTGGGTCTGAGCTCTCACCATGGCTCTCCTGACCAGATAACCACCTAAGGAAGGTTATCACCTAAATGTCCAACAGGCACCACAGTCACCGATTCACAGGAGACTGAATTGAGAGCCCAGAGACAGCGTTAGCCTCCTTTCTCTGACTCCCAGGTCCACGTCTCCCCGAACATCCTGGTGCTGCACTCTCCTGAGCACTTCGGCTCCTGCCCCAGTGCGTTGTCTCCCTCGCTTCCTGCCTCTGCAGCTTCAGTGGCCTCTTATGGAATTGCTCTGCCTCCAATCCTCTCTTCTCAGCCTGTCGAGCATGCTCTTCCTTTGATCCACTGGATCATGGTTGCTTCAGGCCCTTCAGTGGCTCTCCAATCCTTCAGAAAAAAAAAAAAATGGAAACCCTTCACCACGGATGAGATGAGACTCTTCTTCATCCTCTGTGCCAAATCTCAGGAAGTCACATGGCAGAGCATCTGCTTCTCTCATTTCCATAGGTTTCCCCCTCCTTCTTCATTGGTTAACCCATGATATCATCATTGAACTCTACTCAGAATCCATGTCCCTGATGAAGCCTTCTCTGATCTTCCCTCTGGGCTTCAAGAGGATTTATTGTGTCAGTGATAACATTTTATGGTTTCACTACAATTTGCCAGGGCTAGGTCCCAATTCTTAGTTTATCTGTAGGTCTTTAGAACAGTAGTCCTCACACTTTAATATTCAGACTAACAGCTGGAGGTGTTTTTAAAATAAGTGCAATTCCAGACTGAGTGGGTTTGGGGTAGAGCCCAGCCACGGGCATTTGCAACTAGATTCTTCTTCCAAGTGTTTCTCATCTCAGAGTTTAGCACAGAGGAGGTGCTAAGACTTTCCGTTAAAGCAGTGAGAAAAAGAATTCTATTTCCTTCTTCTGTCTTTCCATCCCTGATAATTGAATGCACTAATACGGGCCAGTGGTAGTCCCTCAGTCGTGTCTGACTCTTGGTAACTCATGGACTGTAGGCCGCCAGGCTCCTCTGTCCATGGGATTTCCCAGGCAAGAATGCTGGAGTGGGTTGCCATTCCCTTCTCCAGGGGATCTTCCAACCCAGGGATCAAATCTGGGTCTCGGGCACTGCATGCAGATATTTAACCACTGAGCCACCAGGGAGGCCCATAATATGGGCCAAGACAGACCATATTGACCCTGCTTTTGGAAGCGGGACCTTTGACAGACTATACCTGGGTACAGAGATGCACCCTGCCCCCCCACCACACACACACACAGCATGAAGCTGACCTGTGGACCTGCTTTTGTTGCCTATGAGTGAGTGTGTGTGTATGTACACCACATTCACAAATTTATATAAATCATATTTATTACTAACAGTTAAAAATAGTTTAAAAAACACAAGAGGATCTTTTCATGTGCCTCTTAGCCATCTGTATGTCTTCTTTGGAGAAGTACCTATTTAGGTCTTCCACCCATTTTTTGGATTGGGTTGTTTGTTTGTATTTTTTATATTGAGCTGTGCATGTGTGCCTGCTAAGTTGCTTCAGTCGTGTCCTATGACCCTATGGACTGTAGCCTGGCAGGCTCCTCAATCCATGGGATTTTCTAGGCAAGAGTACTGGAATGGGTTTGGCCTCCTCTAGGGGATCTTCCTGACCCAGGGATTCAACCCTGGTATCCCACATTACAGGCAGAGTCTTTACTACTGAGCCACTGAGGAAGCTCCTGATATTAAGCTGCATGAGCTGTTTGTTTATTTTGGAAATTAATCCCTTATCTTTTGCATATATTTTCTCCTATTCAGAGGGTTGTCTCATCTTGTTTACAGTTTCCTTTGCTGTATAAAAGCTTTTAGGTTTAATTAGGTCCCATTTGTTTATTTTTGTTTTTATTTTCATTACTCTAGGAGGTGAGTCAAAAAAGATCTTGCTGCAATTTACATCCAAGAGTGTTCAGAAAATAACAAAACATTTTAAAGCAACTATCCTCCAATAAAAAAAAAAAAAAAAAAGAGGGTAGGAGAACTCTTCTAGATTAAAAATACCAAAGAGACATAACAATGAAATGCAATATGTAAATCTTGACTGGATTCTGATTTGAACAAAAATATGTATAAAATAATGCAAGGGTAATTGGAGAAATTTTCATATGGGCAGTTAAATGATGAAATTGCTACTTTTCTTAAGTGTGATAATGGCATTATAGTTAAAAATGGAGAAGGCGCTTATTCTTAGGAGATATATGGTTAAATTTCTAGAGATGAATTGTCATGATTTGCATAATTTACTTTCGTTGGTTCAGGAAATCATTTTTACATATACATAGAAAGAAAGAAAGATAGTGCTAAGTCATGTCCGATCTTGCGATCCTATGAACTGTAGCTTGCCAGGCTCCTCTGTCCATGAAATTCTCCAAGCAAGAATACTGGAATGGGTTGCCATTTCCTTCTCCAGGGGAACTTCCTGACCCAAGAATTGAACCCAAGTCTCCCACACTGCTGGCAGATGCTTTATCAACTGAGCTACGTGGGAAGTAGCATACATATACATAAAACACGGCAAAAAGTTAACAACTGGGTGAGTCTAGCTGAAGGGAATACAGTTGTTTGCTGTAGTATTGCTTAAGCTTTCTGTAGATGTAAAACTTAAAAAAAAAGGGGGGAACATGTAAAAACTAGAATGATTTCACGTAATTATTCAGATTTATGGCTTTCCTTGAAAAGTCTGATTCAAAAATTAACTGAAGTTTCACTGAGCCTCTATGACTTGCTATAACTATACTTAGGAGGCTTCCCTGGTAGTTCAGTGGTAAAGAATCTGCCTGTAATGAAGGAGATCCAGGCTTTATCCTTGGGTTGGGAAGATCCCCTGGAGGAGGGCATGGCAACCCGCTCCAGTACTCTTGCCTGGAGAACCTCATGGACTGAGGAGCCTGGCAGGCTATAGTCCATAAAGTTGCAAAGAGTCGGACACAACTGGAGCCCACTGAGCATGCACACACAGCTCACACTTACGTGGGGTTTCCAAGGTGGCGCTAGTGGTAAAGAACGCAGGAGATACAGGTTCAATCCCTGGGTTAGGAAAGTTCCCCTGGAGGAAGGAGGGCATGGCAACCCACTCCATACTCTTGCCTGGAGAATCCCGTGGACTGTGGAGCCTGGTAGTCTACCGACCATAGGGCCACAAAGAATCAGTCATGACTGAAGTGACTTACCATGCAGGCATGCATACCTAGATCATTAAAATCACCTCCCTAGCCAGAAGAGGCATTCTATTTGCAATTCATGAGATGGAGGTCAAGAACTCTTGAAATTCTCCTCCTGGATTCTCTTGTAGGGTTGTGTCTCTTAAATCCAACAAGACTGACCTTAAGTGTCTTTTTTGGGGAAAGCTTTCACCTTTCACCTTGAGGAGGCCAAATGGGAACTAGGGAACAGAAGGCTTGGGCTTGCCATGTAGGCTGTGTCTGTTCTTGATACTCGCAGAGCCTAGAGTGACCAGATCAGGATATGAGGTGAAAGATTCAGTGAGCAGCAGTGGGTGACTCTTAACTGGAGCAGTTATCATCTCCATCTTCTGGAATTTGGGATCCTGGCCACACAAGTCAGGACAAACCAGCACTGACCTTGGTGGGTAGAGAATCACAGTGAAATCATGATGGACTGTCTTTGGGACGCCATGGTAGGAAATTGGCCTGAGGAGGAATGATGACTGATTTCAACTTTCTGTATACAGTTTACTCTTTACATATTAAAAAAAGACTTCAAGCAAATGTAACAAAACTCTTGGCTATGAATCCATTGGTGTTTGTTGTATACTTCTTTGTGCTTGGCCCTCCCCCATTTTAAATATTTTTCAAAAATAAACAAAGCAAAATATTACTTCTACCTCCTGAAAGTGTTCCAAGTCCTGGACATGAAAACTTTGGAACTGTTGTTGCCTACAGAACTGAAGAAAGCAGAAGTATAAGCTCTCATTTTCCTGAAGATTAAAAACCACAGATTTTAATTTTAAGTCACTAGAGCCAATGTTTTTTGATATGGTGAGTTTCCCCTTAATTTCCCAGCAGTTAAATAAAGAGGTTATGAAAGGAAAATACAAGGCAGAAAATGTGTGAGATCTTTCTTATGTATGATATAATTTCCTTTTCTTTTTTCTGACTCTGGAAGCTAATAAAGCAAGATCCCTCCCTCATGATGTAATCTCCCCTCTTTTTTGATTTTGGAAGCTAATAAAATTTAAAAACACAGTTTTAGTACTGCAATTGATGAGTCTCTGGGGATTTTAGCTAAATACAGCCTTTTCTCACTATGAAATTAGGTAGGTTCTTTTGGCCCATTCTAACCCTTAGTAATGCATGAAAATAAAGCAGGATCGTAAAGAAGCTTTATCTTGTGGTGACGCATGCAGAAGGTCCCATCTCTCTGTGAGGGAGGGTATGGCTGCCCCACAAGACTGGGCTCAGTTCGGACTGAATATCCTGCTTCGTGGGCTCATATGTGGCTGGGGCTGATGGAAATACTCTGGGGTTTAGGGTCCCAGGCACGGGGAGCTGAGCCTTTTAGAAGATGAGAACTGATACTCTTTTACTAATGGCAGAATTTAAAACACTAGTAGGACAATGAGCCTTATTGGGATGGGCCTGAGTTTATGCTTTCCCACATGAGACGGCTGGATGTGTGCACAAGATGCTAAGCTGATTTGTCCCGTAGGCTCTGCAGTGTGAATGGAGAAATCCCAAGCAGAAACCAGCCATCACCCAGAACCAAATGAAAGGACACCAGAAACTGTGAACTCTCCTGTCAGTTTACAGGCAATCTCAGCAGAATCAGTTGGAACCCAAAACTCTTTAAAGTCTGATGAAGAGGAGTGAGTCTGAGGTATATTCTTGGAGATTCACCTTTTAAATTTATATTTTCCATCACTTAGCAGTATAATTTGGCCTGCTCTGTAAAACTGATAATTATGGCTATGGTTTATTGAGGATTAACATGTTTCAGGCAAGGCAGATGAGATTCCTATATATTATCTAATTTAGCCCTCACATGACTGCTATGTCTTCCCTGATGGCTCAGCAGGTAAAGAATCCACCTGCAATGCAGGAGACATGGGTTAGATCCCCAGGTCGGGACGATCCCCTGGAGAAGGAAATGGCAACCTACTCCAGGTATTCTAGCCTGGAGAATCCCATGGACAGAGGAGCCTTGCAGGCTATAGTTCATAGGGTTGCAAAGAGTCAAGACACGACTGAGCATGAGCGCAAGGATGCTTATTACGTTGATCTTATAGATAAGAGCACTCAGGTTTAGAAATACAAAGTGAGGGATCTAAGGGCTGAAGAGATCCTCTCCAAACAGGTATATGGGCAATACCTCAAGGTAATATCTCAAGGGCTTCCCTTGTGGCTCAACTGGCAAAAAATCCTCTGCAATGTGGGAGACCTGGGTTCAATCCCTGGGTTGGGAAGATCCCCTGGAGAAGGGAAAGGCTACCTATTCCAGTAATCTGGCCTGGAGAATTCCATGGACTGTATAGTCCATGGGTTGCAGAGTCAGACACAACTGAGTGACTTTCACTTTCAGGCCCTGTGGGTAAGCATTCAGATATAGCCATCGCTGATCTAATGCAGAAATATTTTGGTGCATGTCAATTTCCGTAGCATCTTTCAAGTTATAAAGTTGGTGAAGTGAATTTGCCCTTCACAGCTATATGGCTGGCTCTGGGGTAGTCCTGCCTAGATCAGTGTTTGCTCTGACCTCTGCAGCATGGGACACCTAGCAATGATTAGGCCATATTTTGACCACTTTCTGAGACTGATGCCTGTAACAGCACAGCACCCAAGGTCTGAGATTGGACTATAGCTGATTTTAAAAGTTTTAAAAGCTGTAGAAGACTTTCTTTTAAATGAAATTTGTGTTAATAGTAGACATAAGTTAAAATCACTCTAGTAGAGGCTGGGGTGTCAGAAACTCATTTCTCCTACCCCAACATATGGATTCATCTCCTTGAAATTCCCAAGATTCCTTAGAGCAATCTGAAATTACTTTGCTATAGTGTTAGTGGAGGGACAGGGATTCCTGCTTGCTCCAGGCTAGCCATACTAAGAATGCAACATAATCTTGTACAAATATATTTTCATTTTAAGAGGAAAATATACTCATTTTATATCATGATATTGATTGATGTTGATTAGGGAGAGGGGGAAGATAAAGATGAGGAGGAGTGAGAGCTATTAATCAAGAAATATTTACTAAGGGAGACAGTGTGATGAAATAGACAATAGTGTTTGGCTCAGAGCCAAACAGCTCTAGTTTCCAGCCACAACTGTTGTTACGCTTGGATTTCTGTGTTATTTTGGATGTGTCCTTTCTTAATTTTGAGCCTCAAGTTCAAGGATTAAATTAGATGATTTTTGCAAAAGCACTTAGCACGGTGCTTGGCACAAAGATGGACTAAATGTTGGGTCAATCTTTTGCATCTGTACTGAGTACTTTTTAGGCGACAAGGCATTCTCTAATCAAAGATGAATAAGGCAAAATCTCCACTCTCAAGAAACTCAAGGCTGTTTGGGGAAGAAAAACACATTTTTTTGAAAATTTGTAGTACAATGATTGTTACAGGCAGTGTATTTCAAACACCAAATAAGAAGTCCAGACAAGAAAAATTATTGTGCACTTAGAGTGATCCTGAAATACTGCCTGAGGAGCGGACAGGGTTTGGTGGGGTGAAAGATGAGAATGGTGGAAACAACGGGAGAAAGCATGCTAGTAAGGAGGATCTCAGAGGCTACATAATTATGGGAGATGAACAGACAAACAGATAAGCATTTCTCTTCACTGAGTGGAGAACTGAGACAGAGAAGTCTACAGTCTCACAGAGTCAGCAATTCCCAGCTGCACCCTGTCTAACTGGGTGACAGTCATTAAACCACGTAACTTTCGGTGTGGTCTTTGAAGGCTGGTAAGGCAAGGTTGGATCATAATAACAGACTTTTTACTCAGGTGATGAGACTTGAAAAGTGGTTATAAGCAGGAGACAAGACAGAAGACAAGCTTCAGGAAGCAGAGAAGTACATCATCAAACAGTTTGACTTAGTCTGGAATCTTGGGACATGGATTAGGTAAACGTGAAAGTGAAGTCGCTCAGTCGTGTCTGACTCTTCGCGACCCCATGGACTGTAGCCTATCAGGTTCTTCCGTCCATGGGATTTTCCAGGCAAGAATGCGGGAGTGGATTGCCATTTCCTTCTCCAGGGGATCTTCCCGACCCAAGAATCGAACCGGTGTCTCCAGCATTGCAGGCAGACGCTTTACTGTCTGAGTCACCAGGGAAGGCCAGGGACATGGATTAGTGTAGAGCAATTAGCAGTGGCAAACCTCTGAGCATAAGATAAGACTGATTGAAATAAGGAGTCTGAAAGATATTAATTTGAGAACATACACACACATACACACATGTGTGCATGCACAACAGGCACATGTAGATGAATACCAATGCTCTTCAATAGTCAGTTTTTATTAAAATGAACATGGCATTCTTGTATAAAAGGGATCAACTTAATATAAATGTTCCTAATAGCCTATATTACCTAAAAGTACATCCTGTGAAGCTAAACAGACTAATAAGCCATTGGAAAGATAGTCAGGGTTAATTTGGACATCAGTCTATCCATTCTCTTTGCAATAACTCACAGTTGCAGCAAGTCTCACAAGTAGCAACCATATGCTGTGACCACACTCAGCCCAAGTTGCCAACAGACATGCCACGTTCTCAAATTAACATTGAATTGTCATTACCTACTGTAAGGCACAGGGAACTCTACTCAGTACTCTGTAATGATCTATATGGGAAAATAATTTTTAAAAGAATGAATATATGTATATGTATAACTGACTCATTTTATTATATAGCAGAAAGTAACACTTCATTATAAATCAACTACACTCCAATAAAAATCAATTTAAAAACTGAATTGTAATTGAAAACCATTGTAGGTATGACATTTTAAATATTTTATGAAATAAAACAATTTGTATGCAACTGGAAAGATATGGCAACTATTTGTCAAATAAATGGTTTGGTTTATGAGAAAAGAGTAAAGACTTAGATGCAACCTCCAAAGAGCTATGGGTAATTAGTTGATTGGATAAATAACAGTGGTCAACATTTTTAGCAAAGTTTTCTGGTCAAGCTTAGAAACAGGGTTCAATTTGCTCTTTTATTTCTTCAGTTAATCATTATCCAGAGGCCATTAATTTTATTTATACTCATCGTATTCTAGTACAAAGATTCTCAAGCTTTTGATTTCAAAACTACATTGCACACCTAAAAATGTTCATTGCAACACTATTTACAATACTTAAGACGTGAAAGCAACCTAAATGTCCATCAACAGATGAGTGGATAATGGATAAAAATGTGGTACATATATATAATGCAATACTACTCAACCATAAAATAGAATGAAATAATGCCATTTGCAGCAACATGGTGGACACAGAGATTATCATACTCAGTGAAGTAAGCCAGGGAAAGACAAATGAGACAAATGTCATATGATATCACATATATGTGGAATCTAAATATATATACATATGTATATATACAAATGAACCTATTTACAAAACAGAAATAAACTCACAGACATAGAAAACAAACTTATGGTTACCAAAGAGGAAAGGGGTGAATAGGGATAAACCAGGAGTTTGGGACTAACACATACACACTACACACTATATATAAAATAGATAACCAACAAGGACCTACTGCACAGCACAGAGAACTATACTCAATATTTCGTAATAACCTATAAAAGAAAAGAATCTGAAAATGAATATATATATATATATATATATACACACACAGCTGAATCACTGAGCTCATATATCTGAAAGTAATACAACACTGTAAATCAACTATACTTAAAAAAAAAAAAAAGAAATATTGGAAGAGCCTAAATAGTTTTCACTAATGTGGATAGTAGCTGAGAACATTTTTGTTTATTAATTCATTTAAAATGACAGTAGTAAATTATTAATTAGCACGGATAACACTTTTATGAAAAATATGTTTTCTAAAACAAAAGATTTAATGAGAAGCATAGCACTGTTTTACATTTTTGTAAATGTCTTCAATGTATGGGGTTGTAGAAAACAGCTATGTTCTCCTATTTGGTCTACATTCAATCTGTGGTGACATATTCCTTTTTTTGGGGGGGTGAAATATGTGATATATGGCCTCATACATATATGTATCTGGAAAAAGGAAGTATAACATTAGCTTTTTCATATAATTTTGAGGTCTCTGAAAAATTCCGCTGAACATTCAGACAGAATGAGAATAAAAAAGGCAAATAACATCTTAGTAGTATTATGTAGATAGCATCAATCCTGTGGAATCCATGAAAAGGAGTTGGTGATTCCCAGGGGTCTTCACACCACACGGTGAGAATCACTGCTCTAGCCTTTCTCTGGCTTTACGTGGGGCAGATGTATTTCCAGGGGACTTGGGGTTCCTGTTATCTATAGGTGATTCTTCAGGTTAACTAAATAGACACTTCAAATGTATGATATTCAGGCTTCCTGGCTTGTTTCTAGGTATTCTAACTGAATCTTCTACCTAGTTCCATTATAAAGGCCCATGATCACAGCACATGTATGTCAGATAATCTGATTTTGCAGGGAGCTAGGAGGAATCTGGGCTTCCCTGATAGCTCAGTTGGTAAAGAATCTGCCTACAATGTAGGAGCTGCTGCTGCTGCTGCTGTTGCTAAGTCGCTTCAGTTGTGTCCAGCTCTGTGCGACCCTATAGACCCTGGTTCTTGGGTTGGGAAGATACGCTGGAGGAGCAATGGGCTATCCATTCCAGTATTCTTGGGCTTCTCTTGTGGCTCAGTTGGTAAAGAATCCACTTGCAATGTGGGTGACCTGGGTTTGATCCCTGGGTTGGGGAGATCCCCTGGAGAAAGGAAAGGCTACTCACTCCAGTATTCTGGCCTAGAGAATTCCATCGACTCTATAGTCTGTGGGGTTGCAAAGAGTCAGACATGACTGAGCAACTTTCAATTATGGGCTTCCTCTATGGCTCAGCTGGTAAAGAATCCACCTACAATGTGGGAGATCTGGGTTTGATGCCTGGGTTGGGAAGATCCCTTGGAGAAGGGGAAGAAAGAAAGAAATAGAGGAAAACAACAGAATGGGAAAGACTAGAGATCTCTTCAAGAAAATTAGAGATACCAAGGGAACATTTCATGCAAAGATGGGCTCGATAAAAGACAGAAATGGTCTGGACCTAACAGAAGCAGAAGATATTGAGAAGAGGTGGCAAGAAAACATGGAAGAAATATACAAAAAAGGTCTTCATGACCCAGATAATCACAATCATGTGATCACTCACCTAGAGCCAGACATCTTGGAATGTGAAGTCAAGTGGGCTTTAGGAAGCATCACTATGAGCAAAGCTAGAGGAGGTGATGAGATTCCAGTTGAGCTATTTCAACTCCTAAAAGATGATGCTGTGAGAGTGTGGCACTCAATTGCCAGCAAATTTGGAAAACTCAGCAGTAGTCCCAGGATTGGAAAAGGTCAGTTTTCATTCCAATCCCAAAGAAAGGCAATGCCAAAGAATGCTCAAACTACCACACAATAGCACACATCTCACATGTTAGCAAAGTAATGCTCAAAATTTTCCAAGGCAGGCTTCAACAGTATGTGAACTATGAACTTCCAGATGTTCAAGCTGGATTTAGAAAAGGCAGAGGTCAAATTGCCAACATCTGTTGGATCATTGATAAAGCAAGAGAGTTCCAGAAAAACATCTATTTCTGCTTTATTAAATATGCCAAAGCCTTTGACTGGGTGGATCATGACAAACTATTGAAAATTCTGAAAGAGATGGGAATGCCAGACTACCCGACCTGCCTCCTGAGAAATCTGTATGCAGGTCAAGAAGCAACAGTTAAACTGGACATGGAACAACAGACTGGTTCCAAATAGGGAAAGGAGTACGTCAAGGCTGTATATTGTCACCCTGCTTATTTAACTTATATGCAGAGTACATCATGAGAAACGCTGGACTGGGTTGAATGATCCAGTGATCAATGAAGCGAACCAAGATTGCCAGGAGAAATATCAATAACCTCAGATATGCAGATGGCACCACCCTTATGGCAGAAAGTGAAGAAGAACTAAAGAGCCACTTGATGAAAGTGAAAGACGAGAGTAAAAAGATTGGCTTAAAACTCAACTTTCAGAAAACTAAGATCATGGCATCTGGTCCTATCACTTCATGGCAAATAGATGGGGAAACAGTGAGAGACTTTATTTTTGGGAGCTCCAAAATCACTGCAGATAGTGACTGCAGCCATGAAATTAAAAGACATTTACTCCTTGGAAGAAAAGCTTTGACCAACCAAGACATCATATTAAAAGGCAGAGATATTACTTTGCCAACAAAGATCAGTCTAGTCAAGGCTATGGTTTTTGCAGTAGTCATGTATGGATGTGAGAGTTGGACTATAAAGAAAGCTGAGTGCTGAAGTATTGATGCTTTTGAACTGGGTATTAGAGAAGACTCTTGAGAGTCCCTTGGACTGCATGGAGATCCAGCCAATCCATCCTAAGGGAAATCGGTCCTGAATGTTCATTGGAAGGACTGGTGCTGAAGCTGAAACTCCAATAGTTTGGCCACCTGATGTGAAGAACTGACTCACTGGAAAATACCCCAATGCTGGGAAAGATTGAAGGTGGAAGGAGAAGAGGAGGACAGAGGATAAGATGATTGGATGGCAGCACTGACTCAATGGACATGAGTTTGAGTAAGCTCTGGGAGTTGGTGATGGACAGGGAAGCCTGGCCTACTGCAGTCAATGGGGTCACAAAGAGTTGGACATGACTGAGCAACTGAACTGAACTGAACTAAGGAGGAATTTGAAAAAAGGTCACTCATAGAGGTTGTTTTGTTTTTAATTAGTTATGTTTTATTATTAATATGATTGTTTTAGACTTAATTTCAGGTAAGGAGAAATATTAATCTTAGATATATTTGATAATTAGCACATATATTAGTTTAGTTTATGTATTTTAAAATATTTATTGATAAGCAAACAAACTTAATGGTTATCTCCTGTGGGACCTTGTCCCAGGAAATGGGATTATAAAACTGAATCAAACAGTCCTATTGTGCCAAGCAGCTCACAGTCCTTGAAATATGAACAAGTAATAACAAAACCACAGAGTTTATGAACACAAATTGAATAATCGATTTAAATTCTATGGCAGAAAAGAGGCCAATTGGCTGGTGAAGCAATGGAATTGCTTTCCTGTTTGTTTTATGACTAGGAATGGAGGCAAGAAGTGATGACTGTCAGAAAGCTTGAAATGAAGAGGAAATTATGGATAAGACCCCAAAGAACAGCTTTTACTTTCCCAGTCAGCGCTGGATCTTAAAAATATTTTTCTTGAGAAGTGAACAAAGGTGACATTTCTACCCTTTGGGCTTAGAAGTGGGTCAGTGCACATTTCGAAAATAAATAACTCCTGGGTGATTTGATGCAGATGTCATTTACAGCTGTCCAAGTAGGGCACAGGGATTGTCAACAATTTGCCACAAATCTGCATTTAGAATTTGGCAGAATTCATGAAACATAGATTATTTGTGTATAGAGAAGCTTGCTTCCTCATACACTGCTTAAATATTTAGTTTTTTTTTTTTTTTTTGGTGGCAGACAACTAAGTGTCCCTATAGGAGCTGCCATCTTTTTTCTACACACACTTGTTAAACATTTCTGAGCACTTATTAAGCACCAAGTGTTGAATAAAGTGGTGAATAAAACCCTAAATTAGCTCCTTATTTGCCAGAACTTAGAGTTAATATATTATTTGTTGCTGCTGCTGCTGCTAAATTGCTTCAGTCATGTCTTACCCTGTGCGACCCCATGGATGACAGCCTACCAGACTCCCCTGTCCCTGGGATTCTCCAGGCAAGAATACTGGAGTGGGTTGCCATTTCCTTCTCCATAATATATCATCAGTTGGTATGAACTGCATCAAACATATATTTTTCAACAGAACTACTTATAAACTTTTAGAGGAGTGCTGTTTAATAGGGTTTCTTTTTTTTTTGGTAATGTGGAAATGCTCTATAAATGTGCTATTTTATGTGTAGCCATTAACCATATTCCACTACTGAGCACTGAAATGTGGCTAGTGCAGCTGAGGAACTGAATTTTAAATTTTATTTACATCTCATTAATTAAAATTTAAATAGCCACATGTGGCGCAATTCAGTTTAGTTCAGTCACTTAGTCGTGTCTGACTCTTTGAGACCCCATGAACTGCAGCACGCCAGGCCTCCCTGTCCATCACCAACTCCTGGAGTTCACTCAAACTCACGTCCATCAGGTTGGTGATGCCATCCAGCCATCTCATCCTCTGTCATCCCCTTCTTCTCCTGCCCCCAATCCCTCCTAGCATCAGTCTTTTCCAATGAGTCAACTCTTCACATGAGGTGGCCAAAGTATTGGAGTTTCAGCTTTAGCATCATTCCTTCCAAAGAACACCCAGGACTGACCTCCTTTAGAATGGACTTGCTGGATCTCCTTGAGTCCAAGGGACTCTCAAGAGTCCTCTCCAACACCACAGTTCAGAAGCATAAATTCTTCGGCACTCAGCCTTCTTCATAGTCCAACTCTCACATCCATACATGACCACAGGAAAAACCATAGCCTTGACTAGACGGACCTTTGTTGGCAAAGTAATGTCTCTGCTTTTCAATATGCTGTCTAGGTTGGTCATAACTTTCCTTCCAAGGAGTAAGCATCTTTTAATTTCATTACTGCAGTCACCATCTGCAGTGATTTTGAAGCCCAGAAAAATAAAGTCTGACACTGTTTCCACTGTTTCCCCATCTATTTCCCATGAAGTGATGGGGCCAGATGCCATGATCTTCGTTTTCTGAATGTTGAGCTTTAAGCCAACTTTTTCACTCTCCTCTTTCACTTTCAACAAGAGTCTTTTTAGCTCCTCTTCACTTTCTGCCATAGGGGTGGTGTCATCTGCATATCTGAGGTTATTGATATTTCTCCCAGCAATCTTGATTCCAGCTTGTGTTTCTTCCAATCCAGCGTTTCTCATGATGTACTCTGCATATAATTTAAATAAGCAGGGTGACAATATACAGCCTTGATGTACTCCTTTACCTATTTGGAACCAGTCTGTTGTTCCATGTCCAGTTCTAACTGTTGCTTCCTGACCTGCATACAGATTTCTCAAGAGGCAGGTCAGGTGGTCTGGTATTCCCATCTCTTTCGGAATTTTCCACAGTCTATTGTGATCCACACAAAGACTTTCCCTTGTGGCTCAGTTGGTAAAGAATCCGCCTGCAATGCGGGAGACCAGGGTTCAATCCTGGGGTTGGGAAGATCCCCTGGAGAAGGGAAAAGCTACCCACTCCAGTATTCTGACCTAGAGAATTCCATGGACTGTATAGTCTGTGGGGTTGCAAAGAGTTGGACACGACTGAGCCACTTTCACATGTGGCTAGTGGCTACATAATTGGGTAGTGCCATTCTAGAGGGCCAGAATCACGCATCATACCTTTGTTTTCTAAACCTCTCAGCATCATGATTCTGGGCATGTAATGGAATTTTAAAAGATACTTTTATATGAAACTATATTAGTCATATTGTTATTAAGGCCCAAATCTGAGTTAATGAGAACTTAGCTTACTACTTACTTTGCTCAGAAGTTAAGAATAGATTTGGAAATAATTACTAGAAGATTTATGGAACTAGATCTCTTATTTAAAGTGACCAATTTTCTTGGAAAGTCTGCCAGATAGCCTGGACTATCATAAGCTAAAGGAAGCATTGGGGCTTTTTGATATTATAATCTATGAACTGAAAAATTAAGCTATCAAATAACTGGGCAAAGAGTAAAGGCAAATGCAGAAAATAAAGGCTAATAATGTAAATTCAATTACTTGAACACAGTGTTACATAGCACAGATGGGTCAAAGATACTATGATGCTTTGGCAAAAATTTAGAAATTGAGATGTCATACCCACAGATACAAGTGACACCTAAGATCTATAATGGATCCAGGTTTTGCAAAGTTTCTCAGCACAGTTGGACAGATGACAGAAGACAGACAGGCAGGCAGCTACATAAAATTATAAGAATCAGAGACTAACAAAAAACAATCAAAAGATTATCACGTGATAGCAAAATTTTAACTGCCCAATTGGGAGTTTGGAAAGAAATGTTGTGAGTTCAGCATAAGCTAAACTCACATTGGACAAAGGCAGTAGGAAGAGTGTGTTGTCTGAAGTTAGGCTGGGATTTGAAGGCTTAGCTCCTCACTTAATGATCAATTTTTCTTTTGACCAAGTTGATTATGTTTCAACTTTCTTATTTAAAAAATTGAAAAAATATTAGCTAACAGGAAAGACTGCTGTGAAAGCTGGCACAGGGCCTAACACATAGTAGGCCCTCAAGACTATCAAACTACTAAAGGAATTATGAATTCACTACTACCACCAGGATCTTCTGGAGGTAGAACAAATATAAGAAATCTGTTGCTGTTGGTGATAGGCAGTGAATATGTGAATTTAACTTGAATCGAGGTTGTCGGAAGAATTTGTAAGAGTAAGTTAAACAGGTAAGATGAGCCTAAATAATTTCTTTTCCTTAATGAAATATTGACAAAAGAATTTAGGTTTGACTGTTGTTGGTGATGGGAAACAATTACAAGTTCATGCCAGAAGCAGTGGGGAAATAGATTAGTTAGTGACACCACCAAAGACAAACTTGGGGGAAAGGCAAGGAAAGCAGTTAAGAGGATGCTAACAATAATCCAAGTGTGAGATAACGACCTGGACTAACTAAGATGGTAGCTGCAGAAATGGAAGTAAAAGGGCAAATATGAGACATTTAGAAGAAAGAATGGACTAAATTTGAACTTCCCAGCTGTATGTGCCAAGGCGTTACAGGTCAGTTGAGATACTGGTGCAGAAAGCCTTGGGGGCTGTGGGCCAGCCCTTATCCATCAGCAGGCAATAACTTTCAGGCACAAGCAGCTGCTTCTGTTTACGCAACCAATCTAGCATCGTCATTTCTTGTGTGGGACATGACATACAAATTTCTGAATTAAAATGCTTAATGCCAGTCAGGATATAGGGAAAGAAGGGAAGAGAGTTAAAATGACTATGGCACTTTTCGCTCTCCAAGACAAGATGGGGAGGTGTTGATGAAAATGGCATAAGTAGGGAAGGGAACTGGTTTAGAGAATTTTGTTTTGGGTATTTCAAGGGCTGTGCATGTGAAACATTTGTGTGAATAGGTTGTTGGGAAAACAGGATTAGAACAAAGATGAGACTTATCTTTTTTTTTTGGCCACACAGCACAGCATATGGGATCTTATTTCCCCCACCAGGAATTGAACCCATGCCCCCGGTAGTGGAAGTACAGAATCTCACTGGACTCCCAGGGAAGTCCTGAGACCTATCTTACAGACAGAAATTATTTGAATTAATAATGTAGTGGCGGTTTAGTCACTAAGTTGTGTCTGAGTCTTGCGACCCCGTGGACTGTAGCCCACTAGACTCTGTCCATAGGCAAGAATATTGGAGTGGGTTGCCATTTTTCTTCTCCAGAGGATCTTCCCAACCCGGGATCAAACCCAGGTCTCCTGAATTGCAGGCAGATTCTTTAAAGACTGAGCCACCAGGAAAGCCCCCATTGATAATGGAGTATAGTCAACTGCATTGATAGAACGGACCTAAAGACAGCTCGGAGGTTAAAGCATCTGCCTGGAATGCAGGAGACCAGGGTTCGATCCCTGGGTTGGGAAGATCCCCTGGAGAAGGAAAATGGCAACCCACTCCAGTGTTCTTGCCTAGAGAATCCCATGGACAGAGGAGCCTGGCGGTCTGCAGTCCACGGGATCACAAAGAGTCAGATATGACTGAAGCTAATAAGCAGCAGCAGCGGCAGCAACTTGTTCGCATCACTACTGTGGGCCAGTCCACCTGCCTCCTGAAGAAGGGCCAATAAAAAGCAGCTATTGTGTGAGCAGAAAGCTGGACAAGGACAATGCTGTCTCTGTGGTAAGACACAGAACTCTTACCAGGGCTCAGGAAGAGAAAAAAAAGAGTTCTCAAGCCCTCAATTATCTGTGCTTAATGTCTACAGCTCAGAGAAGGCAATGGCACTCCACTCCAGTACTCTTGCCTGGAAAATCCCATGGACGGAGGAGCCTGGTAGGCTGCATCCATGGGGTTGCTAAGAGTCGGACACGACTGAGCGACTTCACTTTTACTTTTCACTTTGATGCACTGGAGAAGGAAATGGCAACCCACTCCAGTGTCCTTGCCTGGAGAATCCCAGGGACCAGGGAGCCTGGTGGGCTGCTGTCCGCGGGGTCGCACAGAGTCGGACACAACTGAAGCGACTTAGCAGCAGCAGCAGAAAAATGGGTTGCCATTTTTCTTCTCCAGAGGATCTGCTACTGCTGCTGCTAAGTCGCTTCAGTTGTGTCCGACTCTGTGCGACCCCGCGGACAGCAGCCCACCAGGCTCCTCTGTCCCTGGGATTCTCCAGGCAAGAACACTGGAGTGGGTTGCCATTTCCTTCTCCAATGCATGCATGCATGCTAAGTTGCTTCAGTCATGTCCGACTCTGTGCGACCCTATGACAGCAGCCCACCAGGCTCCTCTGTCCACGGGATTCTCTAGGCAAGAATACCGGAGTGGGTTGCCATCTCTCCAATCTCCCATTTATTTCCACCTCCTTCTCTTCCACTTCCCCTTTACTCTTGTTCCTCAAAACCTAGAATGCTGTTGCTACTGCTGCTGCTAGAGTGATGAAGAGGTGGTAAAAAGGAAGGGAAATGAGGTTCGGTTGGGTTTCCACCTTATTTCCATTTTTCTCTCATTTCCAAGCGTAGCTCTGTGCAGGAAAAGCACCAGGTATAGTTGAGCTGACTGTGCTCTGCACACCCTCAGGGAGCACCATTCATAGTGTAGCGGGCAATGTGAAGCACTTGCCAGTGAGAATGAAAAGGAAACTTATCATTTTGGCTCATCTGATTTGTTTCTTCTACATTTAACTGCTGGAGGGTATCTGTTTACAATTCTGTTCAGAGAATGTTATTTAAAGTGCAATTCTCTTGTAAATTTACATTAAAACCCCAAAGGAAGTTTTATCAGGCCAAGAATTTTGCATTATGCTCCCTCTTGGCTGTAATTCACCCCCAGTCCCCTACTTTTTTAGTCATCCTGAGGCTATGCTGCTAAAATCCTTCAGGATGCTTACATGTTGTTTTTTGTACTCCAGAAATTGTTAAATCATTTCCCTGTTGGCTTTTCACCCCACTCTGGTTCAAATAATCCTAACTCTCCTAGGTTGCCCCAAAGTTTTTCTTTTCAATAGACTTCAGCAATTTTCTCAAAGCTTTCAAATGCTGGAATCCAGAGTTAATTTCCTTAAAAATTAATTTTTTAAAAAGGTAATGTGTGTGCATGAATTGGGGGAGGGGATGTGTCTAATCTGTACAGAAATATTTTCCCAACTCAAAATGAGACATGTGATCATAATAGCTATAAATTTCTACACTAGTTGTTAGTGATTATATTTGTCAGTGTTTGTGTGGATGTGTATGTGTGTGTGTGTTTGGAAGAGCGAGGTGAAGGAGATGGAAAACATAATTTATCAGTTTTTTTGAGGAAGAAGCAAGAATAATATGATGGTTAGATGATTATTCCTGTGAATTTTTGAGAGAGTTCTAGCTGAGGATTCGCTATGGTCTCACATGACCCATCAGCTCCTTATTTTTTTGGCTGTGCTGCAAGGCTTATGGGATCTTAGCTTCCCAACCGCTAAGGATCAAACCCTGGTGGTCTTAACCACTGGCCCACAAGGGAAGTCCCCTTAGACCAGAGACAGCAGAGCTTGGAGCTGCATTTAGGAACACCCGAGAGAAGAGGCTTCCTTGACTGGGATGTCCCAGCAGGAGGAGGAGGGATAGGCTTTCGTACAGCTTGACAAGCAAGGTTCTTAGCTCCCAGACTATCCTTCTTCAAAGAACACCGCATGTAAGACTCGGAGGGGGCTGTTTTGTTTACTTCCTCTAGAATTCTAATTTCTTCTTTAGAAATTTCACAGCAGCTCTGTATGTCAAAAGGATAAAGAAAATATTTTCTCCCCTGTTTTGTTTTGTCCAAGCCTAATATACAGAGAAAAAATACAGCAGTGTACCTCTCTTTGGGGTGGACAGGTGGCTCAGAGAATGAGCATGAGAAAACCCTCAATTAAAGGATGAAGCATAAAGGCAAATGGAAAAGAATTCCTGTGGGAAAGAGAGACCTTAACCTCAGAGCTGTTCTATGAGCACATCACTGTGTCTCCCAAATCACAAAGCTGTCATTTTTATTTATTTTTTCTTTCCTGGCTGTGCTGCGTGGCTTGTGGGATCCTTAGTTCCTTGACTAGGGATTGAACCTGGACCCTTGACAGTGAGAGCACAGAGTCCTAACCACTGGACCACCAGAAAATTCCCCAAAATTGTCATTTGTAAAAGCCTAAGTATAAGAACTATCTTTCCCTTTGTATGATAACCAGATAAATGTGTGGGAATATAGTGTATAATAAACATAATTGTATGATTACAAATCAGCTTAGGTATGTTGTCTGCCAATTTCATTTTTATCATAATGATAACTTCAAATGATCAGGCAATTTTCCACATCAATATTCTAACCCTGCTAAGTTCCTATCACACAAAATATCATTTCCTCCTAGGAGAGCTCCAAGTTACACTGTCTACATACTCTTTTCACTTGTTTCCTCTCTTATGTCACACAGGTAATTGTTCTGAGAGTTAAAAATAGTGAAAAAAAAATTCAAAATCCACATAGACGGAAAAGATTACACCATATAGTATTATCGAGATAAAGGAATATTATTTGTCTATTAAAAAGATGCTACAGGGGTTTCCCTGGTGGCTAAGATGGTAAAGAATCTGCCTGCAATGCAAGAGACCCAGGTTCAACCCCTGGGTCAGAAAGATCCTCCGGAGAAGGGAATGGCAACCCACTCCATTCTCCATTGTCTGGAGAATCCCATGGACAGAGGAGCTTGGAAGGCTACAGTCCTTACAGTCACAAAGAGTTGGACATGACTGAAGTGACTTAGCACGTATCACATATGCTAGAGTCATACTGTGCTTTTAGTAAAATTTGTTCTTGGGATTCCCTGGTGGCTCAGATAGTGGAGTCTGCCTGCAGGAGACCTGAGTTTGATCCCTGGGTTGGGAAGGTCCCCTGGAGAAGGAAAGAGCAACCCACTGCAGTATTCTTGCCTGGAAAATCCCATAGACAGAGAAGCCTGGTACGCTACAGTCCATAGGGTCTCAAAGAGTACTTAGAAACATTTGAAAGTTTGATCCACTAGCAATGTGTCCTTTTCTAAGCTCTGGGTGTACTTTTCTATATTTTTTCAGAGAGACTATTGTTCCTTTTCTGAGGTTTTGGGAATTTGATCTGGCAACTTAGAAGTAGTCAAAGCATACCTCTTTGGTAGCTCCTGTGTAACAGGAGGAAAATTGTTCTTGTTTAAGGGGGTCCCTACTCTGTGGCCACTCTCTGGGTAGATCAGGAGTCAAGTAGAAACATGCCACGGCAATAATTCATTTTCTAAAACTCAAAGCCTCCCACTCAAGTTCATTCCACATCCCCCAAGAAATCCAAGCTGTTTCTGAGATTAATAGAAAGTATGCTACTGATCTTTTTAATAAGAATTTTGAAACTTCAAAACCATTTTGCTGACTTTAAGGTTGTGAAAGCATTTGCATTTGAGGTTTGAAGCATTTTAAACAAGACAAAATATCAAATGTCCCATAAGCGCCCATTCGAGGGTAGGCTCAGTGCTAAGAGCTTTTGTGGTGTTTGCTTATTTGATGTTCACTGGCATCCACAGGGAAGGCTATCTTTGCTACTATTTTACAGAAGGTGAAACTGGACCACTGAGGGTTGAAGCAGTTTGCAAAAGGGGAAGGAGGTAGCAGAAGGTAACGCTTGGATTTGTACACAGACTGTCTGGCCCTGAAGACCATTCACTGTGCTGATCCAGGAGGCAGACGATTCCTAGGAGTGCGTTTGGGCAACACTGACTACTTGATGAGAGAATAAAAAGAGAAGTGATCTGCTAAACAAACCGTACCAACATCATGCATTACTTTATCCTTTTCTCTATATTCTTGATCCTATGGGGATAAGACATTAGACTATAAAAAAGATAGTAGAACCGTAAAAACCATTTGAAATGGATTAAAATCTTCTGATTTTAAACCTCAACAAATGAAAACACATCAGTGTTGAGAAAGTGTAAAGCACCTTGAAGTAATTTGTCTTAAAGCGTTCTTCATTCTACACAAGCCAAAAGGAATTCCTAAAACTGTCAGTATTTATGGTGGAACTTCAAAAGGAAGTGTGTGGAAGCTTTGCTTTGATATTCTGAACCCTGCAAATGTGCGGAGTTGTAGATTTTTGGCTGACTTTGAAATCCACCTGTCTGGGCTACCTCCAACACTCTCAGAACCGACACTGACATTCTTTGGCGGCTCCTCTTAAGGACTGTTGAATGCCATTGTCATTTGTCACACGCACAACTCAACATACTGGGCTCATGTTGGTAGAAAACTCAAACTCTAGAGTTTCTTGACATCCTTTAGTTTAGATCATGTTAAAATTTACTACGACTAAATAAAAAATCAGTAAGCTACGTAGCTAAGAGGTCACAGAAGCCACAGTAACCAGTGTGTTCGCAAAAAAGGCCCAATGAACAGATTTCATAGAGGTCAAGCAAGCAGGTTGGCGCAACGGTCATGGATTGTTCATTACTACTTTTAGAAGAATGTGGCATTTCTGACTCTAAGTCTCAAAGATGCTATTATGAAAGTGAACTTTAAAATGTGTAAACAAAGTCAGGTGGCTGAGGGGATTGTAATCAGCTATTTTTCCCAGAAAGAAGTCAACACGTCATGGAGAGCGGAGGGGTTACTAGGATATTTTAGCAGTTGTACAAGCAGCCATTCTTTATTTGTCAAAGAGCTATCAATGAAGAAAAGAGACTGACACGTCAAAAAAGAAATTTGAATGTGGAATTAATCTATTTGACCAGTATTAATTAAGTTTCTGGCACACACTAGCCATTGGATTAAGGGCTTTTTAAGGAGACAAAGATGAGTTGGGCCAGGTTCTGCATTCAGGGACTGTTACTCTGGTTAGGGGAGATAGATTAGAGTTAAAAAAAAATTTTTTTTCCTAATCATATGAGTAAATATGAGGACACAGTACAAACCCTCAGTTCTTTGTGAAGTGACCAGGGCTTAGAAGTCAGAAAAGCCTCCTCAGAAAAGGTGAGCCTTAATTCACTGTTGAAATGTGTCTCCCAGATAGACAGGGTATTCTAAGTATTTTAAATATTCCCGTTAGAGTGAACTGGTGACATGTTCTAGAATAACTCTGTCTGACGTAGTAGACATTAGTCACACGTGGCTTTGCTTAAACCTACATTGATTACAGTGGAACAGTGTAACATTTAGTTCTTTAGTTTCCCTAGCCACATTTTAAGCACTCAGTACCCACACGTGGCTAGTGGCTATCACATTGGACAATGCAGGCACACCTGCATCACCACAGAAACGTCTCCATCAGTGCAGAAATTTCTGCTTTCAGTGCTGGGAAACTGCGAGCAGACAGGCACTGTTGGAGGGTTGGTTTTAAGGCGTGTGTGGCAAGAGCTAGCCTGGAGGTAGGGGTTGCAGGTAAAAGATGGAGATCTTACGTGTCATATCTCAGAATTCAGTCTGTACCCACTGGGTTAGGCATGAGCAAAATTTTCTGTAAAGGGCCAGATTGTAAATATTCTTGGCTCCTGGGACCACATCATATTTGTTGAAGCTGTATAACTCTATTGTCGTCACCTGAGATCAACCACAGTCAATGTAGAAATGAACGAGTGTGACCATGTTCCCATAACACTTGATTTGTGAAAACTGAAAATGGGCTGTATTCAGCCCACAGACCACAGTTTGCTGACCCTGCACTACAGCATTAGGAAACCCCCTGAAGGGTTTGAAGCCAGAGAGCTGCATAATGAGATGTATGCTTTAGAAAGACCATTCTAGTAGCAAAGTAAAGAAGGATTTAAGGAGTGTGAGATGCAAGACTAATAGTCCGGTCCAAAAGGATAAGGGCCTGAATTCCGAATGCAGCCTATGGACTATGGTTGGAGAGAAGGGAATGTGCATGTGCTCTTAAGTTAGGTGGCAATGGAGAGATATTAAACAACATAGAAATATAAGCAGCGGTGGTTAAGCAGATGGTGGTACACCATCTTGGCTGCACCAAATTATACAATATAAGAAGAAGAACAGATTTGGGGAAAGGTGCGATTTATGGGGTCACAAAGAGTTGGACACAACTGAGCGACTGAACTAGAACTGGAACTGATGACTTCAGACTGGGTAAGGTGGCATTTGAGATGCCACACATGTGAGTCATTAGCAGAGGGTAGTAGCTGAAGCTTTGAAAGTGACAGAAAATACCCAGGAGGCAGGGCAGGCAGAGTGCTTGCAAATGATGGTACCTTGAGTGTTACCAAAATGGAAGACACGTTCAAAGGGAATTGAGAAGGAATTGTTACTGGCACAGGGAGGAAAACCAGGGAAGGATGGTATTGCAGAAATCAAAGGAAGACTTTCAAGTGTTATTGAGAAGATTAAAAAGATTCCATTATGTTTGGCAACTAGGGAGTCATTTTTCAGGGCTTTCCAGAATAGATTTCAGAAATAAGATCTATTAGGTTGGCCAAAATTTTCATTTTGGTTTTTCCATAAGATGTTATGGGAAAATCCCAATCCAATATATCTTATTTCTTATTACCCGCAATAATAAGGAAAACTCCTTCTAAATATGATTAAGTGGGATAATAGCTGTGACTTCCCATGTTCTTGGTTTTCGTGTGTGTGCGTGCATGTGTGTGTTCACAAGGGACCCTGGAGTTTTATGTAATAAACACATGGTACATATAATAATAATTTAAAAATGAAATAACGATTTTAAGACAGAATCATGTGATTTGGGAGTGCTCCATTTCACAATTTAATGGTCAAAGAATTAGTCACCCCTTTCAATGGAGGAGTGTCAAATGATGACTTATAGCCACCTCAAAGAGGTTTATATTAGGAAAATATTTTACATGCCTAGTGGATGAATATAACTCAGTCAAGCTTTGCATGATTTGTTCTTTAAAATTTTGTCTTAAAATATGGAAAAACTGACAAAAACATGCTGTGGTTTTGAAGAGTATTTCATGAGAGAATAAGAGTTGGTATTTGTTCCTGATGGAATTGCTTTAAAGAGCATGAAAATCTAAGGAACACACATTTCTCTTTGCTTTAAATGACTTTTACCTCTCAGCAAGGGAAAAGTGAAGTGGAATGACAATAATACAATAATAATAACAATAACAATGCAAATAACAATGAAGGAGCCTCTTCATCACCAGTGACTAGTTGGCTCACTGGGTAGACGGAAATACAGTTTCATCATTTTCTTTTAGGTTGCATTAGGCAGCTTGCAGGATCTTAGTTCCTTGACCAAAGATGGAACCCACGCCCTCTGCAGGGGAAGTGCTAAGTTTTAACCACTAGATCACCAGGAAAGTCCCTGGAGTACAGTTTTATCTAGCGCCAGAGTTTTACTGAAGGGTAAATTTATTCTGTTTAGACTGCTCTCATTCTTTGGCAAGACTCTGCCCTGAACTGAAAAGTCATTCTAAGAATGGTGGGGCTACTTGAATAGACAAGAACATCTCTAAAGTGTGATATATGAAAAGTAAATTGAACTCTATACAGAACTACACTGAAAAGGAAAGCTGGATACTGTACATCATTTTTTTGTTGTTGATACTGAGAGTGACAGAATCACAATAGTAATGTTTGAAGAACTTAATTATAAACTTTACTTAGAAAAATACGTGGGTATAAACATCAATGAGTATTGTGACAAAAGAGCAATGATGGAGGGCATAAAGGAGATTAGCTCTATTAGATATTAGAATATATTATACAATAATAATTGGAAAGGTATAATAATATAAGCATAGATATAGGTGGCTCAAAAGAAACCATAATATACGATAATCTAAAAATAACAAAAACAGGGAAATAGAATATCCACATAAATATTATTTTAACTTCACGCTGAATTTCGTCTCTAAGTCATAGTAGATTGCAAATAGAGAGTAGAGCTAAAAGGAAAATCAGCAGAGTATTGATTACAGTTTTTATCCAGAAAGGTGTTGACTTCGAAAGAATTTACAGCAGAGGAGACCAGCTCGTTAAGGAGATAAACCTGCCATGTGGCAATAGACAACAGCAATAAAATAAATAGAAAACAAAATATATAAATTATTTGCACAAATAATATATTCTAAATTAAGAATTTAAATATGAAGATATCATTAAATATCAATAGATAGCCCTTCAATCCCTGTACATCCATAAATCCTCTGTGAGAAGAAATAGTAACCTAATGTAATTGAAAGTGTTCAACAACTAAAGAAAATTTATTTAAAATTTATTTAATATTGTCTTACTATTAAGTAATTAATGTGAAAAAATTGACTCTTATTCTTTCAGTATTTCTATATCCATAAACTACCAAAAAATTAATCTTTTAATTAGCTTTATGACTTTAAGGAAATTATCCCAATTAAGAAAAAAACCAACATTATTATATGCAAGAAAATGTTTATTACAGTTTTCTAATTGGAAAAATCCTGGCAGCAAACAAAATGTAAGTCATTATGATATCTTAACTTAAATCATTAAAAGAACTATGAACAGCAGGTAACAGCACTGAAGAATGCTCATGAATTAACCTTAGGTGAAAAAATGCTATGAAAATTATATTAAAATATTTATATATTTACTTGTAGATAAATAATGAATGGTCTTACAACATGAGGGAAATAGTTTTGACTGTGGATTATTTCTCTTTTCGAATTTCCTTTAATATATTTTGCTTAACAGACACGAAAAGAAAAAAAAAATCTGCTGTCCACAGAAGAGGGAAGGAAGCAGAAGTCAACTTGATGTTTTTCATAAAAGGTTAAAGCATTTTTTAATAGAAGGTTAAAGCACATGTCTTAAAAGAAGGGCTCACAGCATCCATTTAGCACAGTTAACTAGTAATCTGATGCTAACCAAGTAACATCCACCTAGAGAAAGCTAAACTCATTTTAATTTATGAAACAATAAGTTCCATCATGCCCTACCTCTAGGCTGCTCTAGTGCCATTTCTTTGTAGTCTAGAGTCAGCCAAGTGGAATGGTTCAAGCACAGGCTCTGGAGAAAGTCTGGGTTTGGACCTTAGTTCTACCACTCATTTACTGGTTGTGAGTTATTTAGCCTTTGGTTTCCAGATCCATAAAATGGGGTAAAGTAGTATATCTCACAGAATTGTAAGAATTTACTGAACTGATATTTTTAAAACATACCATTGTCTGGTATAGAGGAAGCACTTAGTAAAATGTTAGCCATTGTTACTATGTTCCTTATTTCTTTAGTACAAAGTTTGAAAAGTGATTCAAATATCCATATAGCTCAGGACAGTGCTATATTAAAAGGAAGGAGATAGAAAAAAATCTATTTTTATAGTTCTAAAGAAAAGTATATTTTTTATCACCCAGACTATCTAGCCTATTAATCTATTATTTGAGATTCCCTGAAAGTTTTTAATAGGATTAAGATGTTTCTATAAAATAGAAATTTTATAAAATAGAAATTTCTATAAAAATTTACAGTGCAAAAAGGTGAACTCAAGAAACTCCTTGAAGTAGATTTACTAAAGACAATTTTCAAATATGAGAAAAGAATATTTCTTTTTGCTCTTAAAGAATCAAAAATCTAGTTTTATTTCCATGAAATAAAAGTAGCCATAAAAACTGCCAATACCCATCTGAGGAGCCTGAACCTTCCCCCGCTCTGTTAGAGACTGTACCAAATCACTCATTACGGGCCCTTGGGAAATGTCAATGACAAAATCTAAGATAAAACTTGCAGAGAGGTTGGCTTATATTTTCTGAAATAATTCTATGTGTTATAATCTCTGTGTTTTCCATGATTTAGCTGAAATGGATTGGCACAGATATCCTTATTTTTGAATCAAGTGAGAATTTTGTTTTAAGCTACGAAGTTACTCATTAAATCAGGAGGACAATTTGCCTTGATCAGATTAAGCTCCAGTAAAATTATGAGTCTGACAGCAAACATGTATCGGCAGCTTGGGGTATGCAAGATAACACGGTAGGATATAAAATAATTGGGGAGAAAACGCATTTGAATCTTAGAGGTGCTGATGAGAATTTCAAGGCATTGACAAGAGAAATGCTGAAGGTAGGACATGGCAAGTCAAGAGGTTGTAAGAATGGGGCAAGAGTGAAAAGTGGAAGGTTTCTCAAAGGAATAAATTAGAGCTATGATTTAAAGGAAGGGTCAGAGCTGGGTGGGCAGAAAAGAAAATGGAGAATAGCAACAGCTTAGCTACAAGAGGCATATATAGAAGATCTTAAACACTCTCTAGCGGTATGTCTTGAAAAATTATTACTAAAATGTTAACTGTGATTTTCTTCAGATAGTGGAACGATTACTGTCTATACATTTTACTTTCTCATGTTTTTGAAAAATATTCATCATCATGCATATCATTTTTATAAGAGGGGAGAACAATAAGGCTATATACATTTAGAGGGGAAAATACTTCCTGCTGATATCTCAGTAGATAAATGGAAGCTGTATAAATAAACACACTGGTTAAGAAATATAGGACATGGAGTATTGTACTAAATTCCCAGTTCTGTTTGCTCAGTCTTTTTGACACTTAAACTTTTTACCCCACTTTTCATTATAAAATATTACAACCATATCTGAAAGTTTTTTGAAAGTGAATACCAAAATACACCCCCTCTCCTCAGAGTCTACATTTGCTAACATTTTTCTACTCTTGTTTTTCTTTCTATTTATTTATCCATTCATCTTTTTTTTTTTTTTTTTTGGATACATTTCAAAGTGAGTTGCAGACATCAATACCCTCTTTGATACTAAAATTTAACCACTCACCAGTTTCCTCTGTACACACACACACTAGTCCAGAACCTTTCAGCTGGCTGTTATGCACTGAAATCTGATCGCACTTCCCTTATCTAGATACTGCTTCCAATCCAAACACATTCCGTATCAGTTGCCTACCCAGAAGACCATTTACCAAACTTTACCCTGATTCTATATACCCAGAACTATGGAATTTATTCAACTCATAGAATATTAAAGCCAGAAAGGAAACTATCTGATCTGGGGTCACCAACTCCAATGTTTCCAGGAATTAAGCAGGTAGCTTAAAAAGTGGGTGTCTCCTGTAAAATAATCCCGTGGATTTGGTAATGGAGACTCATTGTGGGGAAGCAACAAGGAAAAACAGAACAACCCAGGGAGCTTGAGAAAACAGAATTGACCCTGGGGCAAGACTCCCAGCCTCAGCCTACAGTTCTAATGGCCTGGCATTTTAACCACAGCTCTTTTTGTCTCCTCTGTGGGTCTAGCACACTTAAAGAAACATATTTGTTAGACTAACTGAAAGAGCACACTCTTAAGTAGAATCTTCCTTTAATTAAAATTATGGATGCAGACTTTATAGCCTACAGTTACATACAGATCTTAACAGTGCAAACAGTAGCACACATATTACACATGTAAAGATGTGATATATTTCTAGTTTTTCCACATTGCTTGCCCAAGAAGGGACTATTCCTTCATCTCTGGTGGATTAACTACCTGTCTGTGTATCCGTAATGAACCAGAGGAGAACAACCGTTTTCTCACTGATCAAAGGGTAAATGTAGCATCATTTCTCAGGAATGTGCTTGCAGATTTCTTTTTTTCTTTCTTTTTGGTCTCTGTGGCTTGCAAATTAAATAGCAGGAGTTACTGTGTGGAAGGGGAGAAAAATGGGGATGTAGGAGGGTCAGGATGTATAGATATTATGCCTGCTTTTTCATGCTCATTAGCCACCTAGATGTGATTATTTTGCCTGCTTTCTGAAACTCCTCTCTCCTTGCCCTGCTTATCAAATTCAATCAATGTTTGCTCAAGTTAGCTAACTTTTACATCTATGGAGAATTGAAACCATCTACTTTTCATTTGTGCAGTAGCTACAGGTGGACTTTGCTTAGAAATCAGAAGGTACAACAAATTCGCCTTCACAGTCTTTCCTTTGTATGCTTGATAATTAAGGACAGATAGTTTGGAAACTCAACCCTCCCCCAACCCCATCCCTTAGGGAACTAACTTATCAAACAGTGTGTATCTCAGCCTTACAGTGTTGGGATAGCTAGTTCTGCTATTAAAAAAAAAAAAAAAGAATCCACCCAGGCCTGAAATGCTGTCTCATGCAGTTGTGAGCACATGTGATAAAATTAGGTTCTTTCGGGTGAATGTCCTTTTGTGATAAAGTCAACTCAACTACTTTCAAAGTTATGGTGACTAAAATTGCCAGTAGTTCTTTCGGAGTATGCCTGTACACTGACAAACCAAAATGGATTAATGTAAGTTAAGCCTCCTAAACCTCCCATTAGAGAGATTTTACTAGATTTCACATGAATTCTTTCAACTAAATGTCTGTCATAGATCAAATTCAGCAGATGTTTATTTCAACTTCTTTTGATCTCTGCCAGTACCTACATAAGGATTCAATTTATTGTTGGCTTATCAGTTTTTGTAGTTAAAATCTGACTAGAAGCTAGTGATTCTGAGCTCTGGTCCCTGGTGGCTCAGAGGTTAAAGCGTCTGCCTCCAATGCGGGAGACCCAGGTTCGATCCTTGGGTCAGGAAGATCTCTGGAGAAGGAAATGGCAATCCACTCCAGTATTCTTGCCTGGAGAATCCCACGGACGGAGAAGCCTAGTAGGTTACAGTCCATGGGGTCGCAAAGAGTTGGACACGACTGAGCGACTTCACCTCACCCAGATGGTTTTAAAAGGTATATAGTAAAATTCTGAAAAATTTTAATAAAATTAGTTTTTACTGAATTAATATTTTAAAGAGCATATAGCATTTTTTGGGGGAAATTAGTCATATAAAGTAAAAGACCCTAATATGAAAAAAAAGAGAAAAAAAATTGAATGCTTTTAAAATTCCCGTTCTCAAAACACTTATTTTGACTGAATTTTGTTTTGCAAGTTCTTTGCATATTTTACTTATGAGACAAATAATCATTTTAGAAAAATTTTGTATAGCTTTTGTTATACAACAGGGATTACTCTGAAGACATTCATATGTAAAACTACATGAGCCTTATAACAACCTTAATAAGTAGTAGGTATAGTTATTCATCTCTTTTTACACACGGGGAAACTTAGGCACAGAGAGGGTAAGCTGATCAAAATCACATGGCTGAAAAAGGGCAGCACTGAGATTCAAATCCAGGAAGTCCAACTCCAAACCAGACTCACTTTAAACTCTAGTCACTAAAAATTTACCAATTTTCACTTAGGGTTCCTGTTACACTGGGTTAGACTTGGTGTACATGATCATCAAAATGGGTTAAGCAGTAAATAAATAACTAAAGCAAACTTCGGATGTTTGAATCTTTTGGGGGAGCTTAAAAGAAAAAAGTACCTGAGCCCAAGACCAGACCAGCTGAATCAGTATCTATGGGGGGTGGCGCTCAGACAATGGTGTATTTTAAAGTTAAACGGCCAGTTCCAATGTGCTGCCAGGTTGAGAGCCACTGGTTCAAGTTTCTAGCCATCTTATTTTAGGGAATCTCAAATTTGAGCAGGCATCAGCATCACATGGAGGGTGTGTTTAACGTACAAGTGGCTGGGGCCAACTCCCAGAACATATTCAGTCAGTCTTAGCTCCACCCAAGAATTTTCATTAAGGCTCCAGTTCAATGAAGTTCACGTTGCTGGTTTAATGATCACAGTTTGAAAAATACTGTGCTAATAAGTTGGGACAGGGATAAGGGTGGTAATAGAGACCTAGAAGAAACTGAACTAATTCTTCAAGTATCTCATCAACCCTGATGCTGACACATTTCCTCTAGTTTGTTGATTTACGCAATAACATTGATTGAGGATGAGAGAGAAAAGAAAAAGGAAAGATATGACACTAAAAGGAAGTGAGGGACATGAGATAGAGAAGAAGAATTACTGGCCTAACCACATGTCAATGACAGAATATGAAATGAGAAAATTTAACACTAGCAACTCTCAAAAAGAAATGCTCCTTTCTGTGTCAGAAACAGAACAGAACTGAGTGAGAGCAAGACTGGAGGGGTGGTCAGGTGGGCTGTTGGTTTAGGGTACAGAAGTATTTATTAATTCAGCTGTTATAGGTAATCTGAGAATCTGAGCTATGGCTGATCTTTGAAACCAAGGGCGGGGACAGATATGCTTTTCCCATTCCGCCACGAAAGATGACCAAATGATCAACGCTAAGAACTGCCTGAGGATAGACCAGCAGTGCTCAACTGGGGATGTGAGCTTGGTAAGGGGAGCAGGAAGCACATTTTGTAAAATCTGGAAATCCTTTGTGTTGCCACAATGAGGGGGACAGAGGTGCTGCTAGAGCTAGTGGGCTGGGACCAGAGATGCTGCTAAACATCCTGCAATGTACAACATTGCTAAGTTGATAAATGCTGGGCTAGACATAGTCCTAGAATCAGAATCTGGGCCAAGATGCCAGTTGACTTAGTAATGAATATACTAAATGTGCAAAATTATTGGAGGCCTGAATCAGCTATCAATATAGACCTGTTTCTGGGCTGGAGGAACCTCAGGAAGAAGTAGAAGTAAGCACAACATTGGAGACAGCAAATAGAAAGCAAAAACTAAGCAATCTACCAACAAAACCATCTCAAAGGAACCACATAGTTCAAAATATAGAAAGAAGACTATAAACAAAAAATAAAAATGCAATAAAATCAACAATTGAAAGATGGATTTGCCTCAATTTAAGCTAAAATAATAGGACAATCTGAAAGTGACCTTAAGGATACATCAAGTAAAAAAAAAAAATAAATAATATCTGTAGGAGAGTATGAGAATACTTGAAACAAAAATGGGCAGACATTAGGTAAGAACAGGTGATTACCGAAAAGAACCAATTTTAAAAATTAGAACTAACACTTAACCATTGAAACATAAATTCAATATATGGGATGAACTATGGCTTGGACACAGGTAAAGTAAACAAGTATCTTGGTCTGGGACTGAGAAGTTTCTGGGACGTGGGACTTCAGTGCTAAAACTGAGAAAGTGCTGGGCAAACTGAGACTGTTGGTCACACTAGACATAGATGAAGTGAACGGGAAGATGAAGTTGATAAACTGATTCAGGACTCATCACAGAAGCATAGAGATAAAAAAAATGTGAAAGAGCAGTTATAATCACATAGGACAGATTGAATCTATCCAGCTTTCACTAGAGTAACAGGGATGCTAGAGAAAAAAAAAACCACAAAAAACTAGGAAGGAGGAAATGATAGAGTAATAGTTTTTGAAGAAATAATAGGTTAGAATCTTAGAGAGTTAAAGAAAATCATTAGGCTTTACATCAAGGGTTGACAACTATAGCCCATGGACCAAAGCCAGCCTGTCACCAATGTTTGTGAATAAAGTTTTATTGGAATGCAGCCACAGCCATTTGTTTATGCATTGTCTTCAGCTGCTTTTATGCTACAATGAGAGAGCTGAATAGTTGGAAGAGAGACCACAAAACCTAAAAAGCGTAAAATATTTACTATTGGCTCTTCACAGAAATATTTTAGATCCTTGCTTTAACTTGCAACTCTGAGTATCAAGAAGGATAAATAAAAATCATTTCACATGTCTATGAAGCACAGTAAAGCTGTGAAACATAAAGAGAAAGAAACACCTTGAAAGGAATGACAGAATTTTCCTACAGGGTAAGGCAATTAGACTTATATAGCACATGATTCAGCAACACTGGAAGTCAATGAGGTAAGTCTGTAAAGTGCTGAGGAAAAGTAACATCAATTTAGAATATTTATATATGGCTAAGCTATTGAAATTAAAATGAAACAGTTTTCCATCATACAAAACTCAATATATATTGTAGTATATAATATTATTCCTCTTTCAAATGGGTACCCATCTCTGCCATTACCCTGAATGCATAAAGATTATACATCCTTACATCTCTGTCATTTTTAGCTAAGGCATGACTATGCAATTTATTCTGGCTGATTAAATGTGAGTAAAAGTGGAGTACATTTCTTCCAAGTAAAAGTGTTAAGAACTAGGAATTGGATTGGAAGCTTATATTAAATGGGTAATTGCATTGTATTAAGATTTTGTTGTGTTTGAGAGAATAATAACAGAAATACTAAATAGCAGTAGAAGTTGTTAAACAATAAGTAAGAGCAAGTGTACTTGGGTAAGAAGTATATGAATCCAGAGCCCAAGAGTAAGATGGGAGGAATAATGCTATATATGGAGTTTTATGAAGTATACAGATTGAACAATATATGGAAGTTAAGAGCTTAGAAACGGAGTCACACATATATGGGAACTGGACATACAACAAAGGAAGCAACAGAAGGAAGTAGGTGAAAAAAGACTGAACTAGATAGTACTTGACAATCAGTTATCCATGGGTATAAAGACCTGATTATTAAAGACCTAAAAGTGAAAATAAAATCTTTAAAATATTTAGAGGAAAGGTAAGGAAAATAGCTTTAATATTTGAGAGTAGGGAATAACTGTTTAAAACTGACATCAAAGCAGAAATGATAGACTTATTTTAAAATTTGACAGCAATAGATTTAAAATTTGCATATTAAAGAGCGACACTAAAAATAAAAAAGAAGCCATAGATTCAAAGCATAAAATTAGCAATGCATATAACTGACATGAGCTTCCCTGGTGGTTTAGATGGTAAAGAAACTGCCTGCAATACAGAGAACTAACACCTGGTTGGGAAGATCTGGAGAAGGAAATGGCAACCTACTCCAGTATTCTTGCCTGGGAAATTCCATGGACAGAGGAGGCTGGCAGGCTACAGTGAGTCAATGGGTTTGGAAAGAGTTGGATATGACTGCGTGACTAACACGTTCCCTTCATAAATGACATAGAGTTAATGCCTAGAATATATAAGGAATTACTATAAATCAACATGAAAAGATAATCCACAGGAAATGAACAAAGCATATGAGGAGGATTTACAGAATAGGTTACCTGAATGGTCAATAAACTTACAAAAACATGTTCCATCTTAGTAGTAATCAGGAAAATTAAAACAAAAATGAGTTTTGCTATGCCAACAAGAGTTTAGTTTCCAAAATATACAGACAGCTCATACAAGTCAATATAAAAAAATGAACAATTCAATCAAAAAACGAGCAGAAGGCCTAAACAGACATTTCTCCAAAGAAGATATTCAGATGACCAACAAGCATGTGAAAAGATGCTCAATATCAATGATTATTAAAGAAATTTCAGAGAAATGCAAATCAAGACCACAGTGAGGTACCATTTCACACCAGTTAGAATGGCTGTGATCCAAAAGTCTGCAAGCAATAAATGTTGGAGAGGGTGTGGAGAGAAGGGAACCCTCTTACACTGTTGGTGGGAATGCAAACTAGTACAGCCACTATGGAAAACAGTGTGGAGATTCCTTAAAAAATTGCAAATAGAAATACCATATGACCCAGCAATCCCACTGCTGGGCATACACACCGAGGAAACCAGAATTGAAAGAGACACATGTAGCCCAATGTTCATAGCAGCACTGTTTATAATAACCAGGACATGGAAACAACCTAGATGTCCATCAGCAGATGAATGGATAAGAAACTGCGGTACACATACACAATAGAGTATTACTCAGCCATTAAAAAGAATACATTTGAATCAGTTCTAATGAGGTGGATGAAACTGGAGCTGATTATACAGAGTGAAGTAAGCCAGAAAGAAAAACACCAATACAGTATACTAACACATATATATGGAATTTAGAAACATGGTAATGATAACCCTGTATGCGAGACAGCAAAAGAGACACAGATGTATAGAACAGACTTTTGGACTCTGTGGGAGAGGGAGAGGGTGGGATGATTTGGGAGAATGACACTGAAACATGTATACTATCATGTAAGAAATGAATTGCCAGTCTATGTTCAATACAGGATACAGGATACTTGGGACTGGTGCACAAGGATGATCCAGAGAGTTGATATGGGGAGGGAGGTGGGAGGGTGGTTCAGGATTGGGAACTCATGTACACCCGAGACGGATTCATGTCAATGTATTGCAAAACCAATACATATTGTAAAGTAAAATAAAGTAAAAATAAAAACTAAAAAAAAAAAAAAATAAATAAAGAAATGCAAATCAAAACTATAATGAGGAATCACCTCATACCGATCAGAAGGGCCATGATCAAGTCTACAGGGGAGTTCTCTGGTGGTCCAATGCTTGAGAATCCACCTTCTAATGCAGGAGACACAAGTTTGACCCCTGGTCAGGGATCTAAGATCTCACATACCACAGGGCAACTAAGCCTGAGAGACACAACTAGAGAGGTATGTGCACCACAGTTAGAGACAGCCTGCTCATAGCAACAACCACAGAGCACAGCCAAGATAAATAAATAAATAAAAAGAAAGAAAAAGGGTCTATAAATAAAGCAGGCTGGAAAGGGTGTGGAGAAAAGGGAACCCTCCTACACTGTTCATGCTGCCACTATGAAAAACAGCATGGAGTTTTCTTTAAAAACGAAAAATAGTGTTATCATATCGTCCAGTAGCCCCATTCCTGGGCAAATATCCAAAAAAGACAAAAACTCTAATTTAAAAAGCATGCATAACCAATACAAAATTGTAAAGTGATTAGCCTCCAATTAAAATAAATAAATTTAAATTTAAAAAATATATATATTTAAAAAAAAGCACCCAAATTAGAATACAACCCTGAAATCTGGTTAAACGATCAACACTTTCAATCAGCTTTCAGAGGTCACATGTATCAGTTTCCTTTGAGGCTATCTTAAGAGTCAAATAGAAAACTGAATAAGAGATTTATATACATTTTTATATAATTATATAAATAAAAGACCTAAACAAAAGAAAAAAAAAGCATGCATGAAAACCAATGTTCTTAGTAGCACTATTTGCAATAGCCAAGACATGGGAACAGCATAGATGTCCATGGACAGATGAGTCAACAGTGAAGATGTGACATATCTGTGTTTATATTTATATTTAATAGAATATTACTCAGTAACAAAAAAGAATTAAACAATGCCATTTACATGCCATTTTACATGGATGAACCTAGAGATTATACTAGTGAAGTAAGTCAGTGAAAGAAAGACAATTATTATGTGATGTCATTTACATGTGAAATCTAAAAAAATAATGCAAATCAACTTATTTACAAAACACCCTCACAGACATAGAAAGCAGACTTATGGTTACCATAAGGGGAAAGGAGGGGAAGAAATAAACTATGAGTTTGGGATGAACAGATATACACCACTATGTATAAAATTGATAGACAATAAGGATTTACCATATAGCACAGGGAACTATACTCAGTATCTTGAGATGACCTATAACATAAAACAATCTGAAAAAGAATATATATATATAGATATATCACTGTGCTGCACACCTGAAACAGCAGTATTGTCAATCAAGAACAGTTCAATTTAAAATTTTTTAAATGAATAAAGTTTTGCATATAATAATAAATTCTCAAAACTCTGTCAGTAAATCTGGCAATACAAGTTTTAGGGATGATGTAGAGAAATGGGAAATCTCATAAAAGATGAGCAAGAGATAAATTGTTACAGTGATTTCAGAGAAAAATTTGCTAAATTCAGTAAATTTAAAGGTGCCCAGATCCCTTATGCAAAAGAATATTTATTCTAGTCGTGTTTGAGATGGAAAATAATGACAACAAATTCAACATTGGATAATAGATGACTAAATAAATAATGTAATTACACAGAAATAAAACAGGTGGAACTAGAGCTGCATGTGTCCAAATGCATATATACTGAAAACATACCAATGTCAAGATAAAAGAATGCAAATGCAGAACTCATAGAAAAGCAAAGTGGAAAAAAAAAAAAGCAAAGCAAAGTGAGCAGTCACTCTTATACGGTATCTTATGGATACAGGCAGATTAAATAAAAATATAAAAACATGTTAGGGAAGGTGAGGTGTCACTCTCAGAGCTGACATTCCTCTACCTGTAGAGGGAGGGGCATGGAACTGGGGAGGGTGAAATGAGGGCTTCAACTTTGCCTTTTTTATTTTTTGAAAAGATGGCAAAATGGCAATAATATGACAAAATGGTACAATATCTGCATGAACTCGGGAAGTGAGTATGTGAACATTTGTCACACTGTTTGCTAACATGCTACAGTATTTTAAGAAGAGACGGGTACAGGAGGAAAGAAAGGTCAGGTGAAATGCATCTCCAAGAATCAGGGAAATGATATACTGATGTTACCAAGCCCGGAGCTGGAGCCCTCCGCCATGTGCTTCAAGAGCAAGGCTGCTGAGCATTTAGTGTCTGCGCAAATGTGCTCTAAAGTGCCTCTCATTTCCTCCTCCGTGCATTGACCTGTGCATGAAGGAGATCTCATATAATTTGAACTTTTCAATCTTGGCTCAAAACTTGCTTGTCATAACAGAGGAGTTTTTTTTTTTTTTTTTAACACATTGGTACAGAACTTGCAGCAAAAGGGAGGTAGTCCGTTTTGCAGAAGCAGAGGATATACAGCTCAAGAGTAGCGAGCAGGCGTGCATGTGAAGGGAGTGTGGGGAGGTGTGTGGACTTCTACTTGGGGACAGTAGCCTGTCATTCAGAACTGTGATTGACCCCCTCCAACTTACATGATAAAGACAAGAACCACTGCTCGCTCTCTCCGTGAAAGAACTGGGTAGGAACCCTAGTTCCCAGAGGGATTTTTGTAGCTCAGATTTCATTCTCTAACTTGCCTGGGATACCAGCTCTCAACTGAGCCTCCATTGTAGCCCCTCAAATTATTTGTGGGGTCACAAACTAATTCCCCTCAGAAATCCGTCACAATTGAAACTCTTGGTTGTGTTTAAATCCGGGGCTCACAGTTTTAAAGGATGAGGGAGAAAAAGTCAGTATTGACTTTTTGAAGTCAATTCGAAAAGTTAAATTAATGAAGCCCCCTGTCATGGTGAAGGACATCTGGAAAGGATATGCATTGGTTCAGAAAAAGCCCTCCTCTCAAAATGTGAATTGGACAATGACACGGACTCCTTTGCTTGGGAATCTTCAGTGGCTGCCAGAGGGGAACAAAATGCGATCAAATTCCTTGTCATGGCCCTGGAAACCCAGTAACATGTACAGTTGCCTCTTTCTAGAAGCCACCTCTTTGCCCTGCTCCTCTCCTCCTGCCTCATGTATTCTTGCAGATCCAAGCTCTCTCCTGCCTCTTGTCTTTTGTACCTGCCATTTCCTGTGCCTGAAATGGTCTTTACTGCCACATACCCTGTGCCCACCTTATTCTCAATCTTCGGTGCCATAATTCTCAACCTGCACCAGGCCCCACTGTATACATTAAGGTTTCAATTTAACCAGTCTAGGCTGGGGCCTTGAGAATGGGTATGATTTATAAGGTACTCACATGATTTCAATGTACAACCAGGGCTGAGAACCAGGGCTTTAGTTCAAACATCACTGCACCAAAGACCAGCCTGGTGTCTAAAGAGGATGTTTCCTTCTTATGATCTGTCTCAGCTCCTTGTTTACCTCCTTCAGAGCTCACTCCACTTACACGTTTACTCTAATTGGTGGCTCAGATTGTAAAGAATCTGCCTGCAATGCGGGAGACCTGGGTTTGATCCCTGGGTCGGGAAGATCCCCTGGAATGACTACTCACTCCAGTATTTTTGCCTGGAGAATTCCATGGACAGAGGGGCCTGGTAGGCTACAGTCTATGGGGTCACAAAGAGTCAGAAACGACTGAGCAACTAACATTTTGACTTGACTTTACTTGAATTAGCTTTCCATCTTCCAGGGAACAGTGGTCCTCCAAGTGTGGTCCCTGGATTAGCAGCATCAGCATCACCTGAAAATATCACCTAGAAATGCAAATTTCCAGGTTCCATCTCTGACCCTTCAGGATATTCAGATGTGTGTTAAAGTTATATCCACCACATTCAGTGTGAGCTCCAAGAAGTCAGGCCCTCACCATCTTTTTCGCCCTGCATTCTTGTCAACAAGGAACAAGGGCTCAATAAGCCTTCATTAAATAGAGTGATAACACACTTCTTCTGTAAGTAGCTCACATGCAATTTGCAAGCTGACTGAAAGGAGCAAAACAAACTAATAAAACCCTCAAACCAATTTTATACTTCATTTCTTAACATTCTAAGGTTTATTGGTAAAAGATGTTTCCCCTCACTAACTGTGAACATACAAAAATCTGTGCATGATTCACTATTTTCTCATCTTTTTCAGGAAATCTATGACTTGAAATGTGCCTAAAAGTATTTCTCATGTGGACATTTATCATTCTATTATTTGCATTTCGGACTGTGAAGTGAGATAATTTGTTTAAAGTTTCAGATTAAGTTAATTTCCACAGGATCAGATATTTGAGAAGTAGAATCTTACTTTTTTGTCCTTCTGCTTCTAAAATGTAGAATCATATTATAAAGAACATCAAGAAAGCCATAGCCAATCCTCTACCCTTACTAAGCAACTTGAGAAAGAGCTGGCAAGACCGAGTCAAGATCCCACTGCCAGCACTCCCTGCTACCAGGTAGCTAAAATCCATCTTTCATTATAGCGTATGTCCTTTCCTCACAAAACCCCATGTACCTTTCCATCTAATTCCCACAAGTTTCTACAGTTCCTCTACCAATAAGTTATAGGAAGAGGGTGATAACAGGTGAATTTCTCAATAACCACATGGGCCACCATGGGGTTCCACTTTCTAATACCCACTTCCGGCACTCTACCTGGAAGAGGCGGGCTTAGTTACACCAGTAACAGAGCTTAGAGAAAGGCTAAATATTTGATCATTGAATCCCTTTTTCTAAGCCCTGGGGTGGAGAGCCACAAAGCCAGTGACCCCTTCAGTCTCCCACCCCAACAGCTCTATAAGAAGATTTCTGTAAAGTGATCATTCTGAAAATAGGATAATTCGTAATGGTACTAGCAGAAGTTACAAGCAATGCCTCCCAGCTCTAACAGAGGTGGTCACCAGCCTCAGAAAAGGTCCTTGGCACTCCTAAAAAACCAGTCCCAGGCTTTTCTTAAACCACTATCTTCCTTCTCAGCAGCATAATACAGAAAAGCTCAGGCCTTAAGAGCAGACAGAATTGTGCTCAAATTCCAGTCCCAGTATTCAGCAGCTGTGTGGCTGTGAATAAGGGAGTCACCCTTCCCAAAAGTCAGTTTTCTCAGATAGAGAACAGGAACAATAGCAATAACTGTTTGCAAAGAGGTGATAGGGATTTTACGGCAGAAAGTGAAGAAGAACTAAAGAGCCTCTTGATGAAAGTGAAAGAGGAAAGTGAAAAAGTTGGCTTAAAACTCCACATTCAGAAAACTAAGATCATGGCATCCGGTCCCATCACTTCATGGCAAATAGATGGGGAAACAGTGGAAACAGTGGCAGACTTTATTTTTGGGGGCTCCAAAGTCACTACAGATGATGACTGCAGCCATGAAATTAAAAGACTCTTGCTCCTTGGAAGGAAAGTTATGACCAACCTAGACAGAATGATGGCTGTGAGTAAGGGAGTCACCCTTCCCAAAAGTCAGTTTTCTCAGATAGAGAACAGGAACAATAGCAATAACTGTTTGCAAAGAGGTGATAGGGATTTATGGCAGAAAGTGAAGAAGAACTAAAGAGCCTCTTGATGAAAGTGAAAGAGGAAAGTGAAAAAGTTGGCTTAAAACTCCACATTCAGAAAACTAAGATCATGGCATCCGGTCCCATCACTTCATGGCAAATAGATGGGGAAACAGTGGAAACAGTGGCAGACTTTATTTTTGGGGGCTCCAAAGTCACTACAGATGATGACTGCAGCCATGAAATTAAAAGACTCTTGCTCCTTGGAAGGAAAGTTATGACCAACCTAGACAGAATGTTCAAAAGCATACTTTGCCAACAAAGGTCCGTCTAGTCAAGGCTATGGTTTTTCCAGCGGTCATGTATGGATGTGAGAGTTGGACTATAAAGAAAGCTGAGCCCTGAAGTATTGATGCTTTTGAACGGTGGTTTTGGAGAAGACTCTTGAGGGTCCCTTGGACTGCAAGGAGATCCAACTAGTCCATTTTAAAGGAGATCAGCCGTAGGTGTTCTTTGGAAGGAATGATGCTCAAGCTGAAACTCTAATACTTTGGCTACCTGATATGAAGAACTGACTCATTTGAAAAGACCCTGATGCTGGGAAAGATTGAAGGCAGGAGGAGAAGGGGAGGACAGAGGATGAGATGGTTGGATGGCATCACCATACATGAGTTTGAGTAAACTCCAGGAGATGGTGATGGACAGGGAGGCCTGGCATGCTGCAGTCCATTGAGTTGCAAAGAGTCGGACACGACTAAGCAACTAAACTGAACTGAACTGTTAGGGATTTAATGAGATGGTGGATGCCAAGGCTTGGGCTTCCCTGGTGGCTCAGATGGTAAAGAATCTGCCTGCAATGCAGGAGACCTGTATTTGATCCCTGGGTTGGGAAGATCCCCTGGAGAAGGGAATGGCAACCAACTTCAGTATTCTTGCCTGGAGAAATCCATGAGCAGAGGAGCCTGGTGGGCTATAGTCTATGGGGTCACAAAGAGTCGGACATGACTGAGTGACTAACGCTTTCACTACTTTTTCATGCTGAGGCTCACAATGTTAATGGCCATTATTATTATCTTCCTGTGTTCACTAGGAGTCTTTATACCCCCTTAGGAAATCACTTACTTGGGGCTGGAAAGAAAGAAACCAACATTCATTCAGTGTCTGGCGGCTGCAGGTACTTTAATGGGTACTTTATAATTACAATCTTATTTACTCTTTAAAACAACCTTTCAAGATTACTATCATCATCATCTTCATCATTGCTGGATAAGGAAACAAAGTCAGAGCTTAAGTGACTTATGAAAAAACCATGCAACTAGAAAGCAGAGAATAAGTAGGTAGAAATACAGCCTTTGACTGATCTATGATGTCTCCCAAGGAGAAAAAGTAGGAGTTTTTTTCCTTCCTTTTGTATGCTACCTGCCTTTCTGCAACTTGTTATAGAATGTCAGAGGCAATGTTGGGGAGAGAGAAACTAAAGGAAATATACTTCCTTTTTAAGTATAACCTTGATAAGCTACAAAGATAGGTATCATATATCATTATTGCAACTGGGAAATTCATGCACCATGGCACTATATAGTTTTGTTGTTTTTGTTGTTTAGTTGCTAAGTTGTGTCTGGCTCTTTCGCAGCTCCATGGACTATAGCCCATCAGGTTTCTCTGTCCATGGGATTTCCCAGGCAGGAATCCTGGAGTGGATTGCCATTTCCTTCTCCAGGGGATCTTCCCGACCCAGGGACTGAACCTGCATCTCCTGCATTGGCAGGCGGATTCTTTACCACTGAGTCACTAGGGAAGCCCTCACTATATAGTAGGTAAAATTAAAATATGTTGTTTTACAAGAGGGTAACTTGGTGAGAAGTTGAAATATATCTGTTTTTTTTTTAAATCTATCTATTCTTCTAGCATTTCTTGCAATGGAAAATAATTAGGCAACAAACGTAAATGAATGTTTATGATAGTCTTATCTGTATGACCATAAAGAAAGTAAAATAAAACAAAAAACAATCTCAATGTCCAACTATATGGAACTGATTAAAATAAATTATGGAATACAATGCAGTCATTAAAATGATTCATTATTAAAAATACTCAGATATTATTCAAGATATTTTAAATTAAAAAGCAGATAAGGGAATGGTTTATAAAGTATGATAGTACTTATAGAAAATTATATTTATAAAATACATTTTAAATGACAAAATTCTAGAAGGATCTATATTAATTTAGCAATGATTGCCCCAGGTGATAGAAGTATAGAAAATATGTATTGTGTCATTTCTGCATGTCTATATTTCTAAGAAATTTTCTTTAATAATGTGTTACTTTTACAATAAGATTGTGCTCTCTTAAGAAAACGTTATGTAAGACATCAAACACACTATCCAATTAAACCTTTCTTTTTTTCTTCTATTACCATCTTGTGTTCCCTAAGAAAATTCAAATAACCCTGTAAACCACAATGCCCTCACTTATTTTTGAAGAGAATATGGCAATTAACGTCTTTTCTAAGAATCCTAGATCTGCAGGCGGAGTTTGGAAACATTAGTGACAGTGATAGTTGTTCAGTAGTATCCGACTCTTTGCAACCCCATGGACTGCAGCCCGCCAGGCTCCTCTGTCCATAGCATTTCCCAGGCAAGAATACTGGAGTGGGTAGCCATTCTTTTCTTGAGAGGATCTTCCCTCCCCAGGGATCAAACCCAGGTCTCTTGCATTGCAGGCAGATCCTTTACCATCTGAGCCACCTCTGCACTTTCCCCATTTTGTCTCATAAGATTTCAGACTACAAACTTGTGCCATGAATTCTTTACCCTGTTCATCCCAGTGCCTACAGAGTGCACGTTCTACCCCCACCAAGTACCTGTAGGGATCATCGCCTCATCCCCATCTTCCCACTGGGAGGTGGCAAAGGCTGTCATTTTCTCCGTAAGGAGAGATTTCTCAGTCACAAAGTCATGTTCGACCCTGTGACCCACAGACTGTAGCCCACCAGGCTTCTCTGTCCATGGAATTCTCTAGACAAAAATACTGGAGTGGGTTGCCGTTTCCTTCTCCATAAAGCGAGAAGGGGTAGTCAATTTCTAGTCTTGATGAACTGGAGAGTTGGGGAAAGTTGTGTGGAATTTAAAAAGTTATCTTTCTTCTGGACTTTGGGAGCCTAAGAACACCACATGTATGAGAACACAGTCAATTAAACAGAGAAATAGTAGGAAACTAGCAGAATATTAATGCTGAAGTTTAGGTTCATTATGGGCTAAGCTAGTTTTTACGGTACACTGGGAACCCAGTCATGATTTTAAGTGTGCTCCACATAAGGATTTTCTATTAACTTTGGAACACAAACTGTCCCTAAGATTTGGACTATTTGGATTTTGTTTGTTTCTCTTAATTAAAATAATAAAATTCATTTTTTCCTCTTTCTTCTCTTAAATTTTAGTTTTTGTCCGTGTTGGAGGAGCACGTGGGCACTTCGTTCCCAGACCAGGGATTGAACGTGCACCCAGAAGTGCGTAGTCTTTACAACTGGACCACCAGGGAAATCCCCTAAACTGCATTTTTCTAAACAAAAGAACTCCTCTTGTAAAATTTCACTATGTTGTCAAAACGACCCTCGTCTTCAGTGTTGCCCAATGTATATCACTGGAGTTTTCTTCAGGTTTCTAAAGTGCTCATGAAAGGAAACTTGATTGCGCTGTTCTAAACCAACCATCTTAAGAAGCAAAGACAAAGAATGTAGCTTTTCTTTCTTTAAGGCACAACTCTTCTTCCTCTGTTCAGAGGCTAGAATCAGAAAAGGGAACTCCTGCAGCCACAGTCTCTCAACTGGTATAATAACGCCTTAGCAACTTTATTAACAAAGGGAACGACGATGAGATAAGCAAAAATTCCAGAGGCTCGGAGGACCTGCCCGTGAGGCACAGCTGGCCCTCTCTGCTCTATGTAGAAAAGATCAGATGTTTGCTAGGAGACCAAGGAGAGTCATAAAATCTATTACTTACCATTTTTTTATGAAAGAGTTGATGTGCGTGGCACACAGCGACTCCGAAGATGCTGTAACTCGGACAGTGAATGTGCAAGTAAGCTATGCAGACAGTACTTCCTTTTTTGAACCTGTGGTCTGTCCAGTTTTCACACATTGATATATAAGGTTTATTTGCATGTTATCTCAGCCTTCAGAACATTTGTGTAACTGGCCAGGTTTATCCAGTTACTATGCCTTACTGATATGAAAACAGCTACAGGTAGAGCTTTGAAGTCTTAAAGATTGACACAGAAGTTTTAAAAAGTGTCTGAATAGTAAATTCTGTGTATGTTATTAACCCATTTTATATATAAAATGAGTTTGTAGAGGATTCATATTAACATGTTAACAGTGGTCGACTTCGGTGGTGACAATATTATTAATAATCCTTGTTTTGTACTTTGCTGACTTTTTGACTTTTCAATTTTGAGTATATAATACTTGTTTAAAACAGAACTATAATCTTAAAAAGACAAAATGATAATGATAATTTTAATCATCAATTTCAATGCATTTAAATCTATCTCATCAATATTTAAATGCAGGACATGTTTTAACCTTATCATAGGATGTTATTCATTTCATTAAAAACATAAAGTACATAACAGTCTAGGTTCATACGTTAATTTTTTGGTAATATTTGTTAGTGACTGATATCTTAATTTGGGGTTGCAAATTTCTAGATCTTGTGTGTATTACCACACTTACCTAGAAGAGGGGCATCAGTTTTTTTTGTTTGATCCTGAACTAATACTAATTACTATCATGACGATAAAAATTCTTTAGTAAGTGGATGTTCCCTTTTATTTATTTCTTAAACAAAAATGTTTTTCAAAATTGAGATGTGGTTAGAAATATGGAAAGAACCACTGCCAAGACAAGACAGAAAGGGAGAGCAGGGGTCAGTTCCCAGATGCAGAAAGGAATTCGAGATTGCCTTGAAACTGTAGGTATTTTTAAAATGGGGCTTGAGGATACTCAGGAGCTAGGAGAGTAGTCAGAAATTATACTGTCTCTGGCACAGCATAAGTACTCAATGAATGAATGGAGGAGGAAGATCAAGGCAAGACAGGTATGAGAAAACTAGGCATTTTTTTTAGACATTAAGACCTGCCAGAAGACCTTGAAATGGAGACATTCTTTAGCATAACCAGAAAGCCTCTCATCCACTATCTGTTGAAACAGTACAAGTTAGGTTCTAAAGCAGAAGCTTTTCACCTGGCAGCCCATTAAAATCACCTGGGAAGTTTTAAAAAATCCAGGTTTTCAGGTTTGACCTGAGACCATTAAATAAAGATCTCTAGTTTTGAGCCCCAGGCATCAGTGTTTTTTAATACAGTTCCCCAGGCAGTTTCAAGGTACAGGCAAGCCTGGGCTCTAAAAGGAGGAGCATGTGACATACTAGGGAGATGACAAACAGATTAGCAGGCAAGATTTGCCAGTGGAAATAATCCTGATACCCTGACACTGTTTACTACTAAGTTTATCAACATATTTTCACCATGCAGTACGTAATAATTACTTTTTCTTGATCATTCCATGACTTTTCTCTCTGGGCCAGTCAGTTGTACAAAAATCACATTATAAACAAAAACTGAGGAATTTCCATTCACAATGTAGTACAAGTCTCTGGTTAAATGAACACTGAGTTTTAATTTATTCATTTGAGTTCCATTTCAGTTTGTGTTTATTTAATATTTCTAAATGTAGTATATTTAAGAGAGGTATTTTGGCTACGAACAAACAGGCTAAAGCTCCCATCCATAACTCATAATCCACCAATAAGTTTTTAGTTTTTGGAGCATAATCATTTTACTTCAAAAAAAATGTATTTCAATTATCACTTATGTGAGTACATTTCCTGTGAAGTCAATTAAGTATGCAAATCCTTGAGCAGGAAGATGAAACAGGAAATGCAAGAAAGCTGACACAATATAGTGATACCATCTGAAGAAGATAAAGGTGGTGTTTTGTTTTTTTTTTTTGTGGTATAGGCACTGAAATTATTCCTGCTAGCAGAAGGGTGAAGTACCTTAGAGAATGCAAATGTGGTTATAATTCTTCAAATCTCTTTTCATAAATTTGCATTCTGGAGAACTATTTACGTTCAGGCAGTGGTAAAATTAAGCTGTCTCCTGGTACAAAGTGACAGCTAGATGGAGACTGTGAGGCTCAGAGACAAAATCGGGAGTGGAGGGGCTGGCAAATCCAGCTTCATTTTTTTTAAGTCAGTTTACAAGATGGAGGCAGGGACCACTAATAATGTAAGTCACACTGCTTATGCTCCTTATTTAAAAACACTGTCGTTGTTGTATCTATCAGGGTTTAAAAGGAGCATGGTTGAAGTTGTTAGCATAGAGGGTTAGAAATACTTAGAAACTCTTACATGCTTGATTTCAGCTTTGTAACCTGAATGGCTAAGATTTTAGAAAAGAAACGAATGATCATTTACTTTATGTGCTCAACATTCACAGGACTGAGATAGAACAAGAGGATGTTGAGTCTCACCTCTTCCAGGAAGCTTTCTCTGCTGCTGGCTCATTCATCTCCCCCTTTTCCTGGACTCTTGCAGAGTGAACCTGGAAATGAAGATCTTTGATATGTTTGCCTTTTATGGTGCTCCCATTGTATTGGCTGCATTAAGTTTGGCTCCCTAACCAGTTCTGAAATTCCTCCAGTGTGAATTAATTTTTATACTTTCTTCTGTCACCCTAAGAGCATAGAGTAGCTTTTACTCTTTAAAGCTTTTTTGGCTTATGGGTTCCTTTCAGAATCTGATAAAAGCAGTATATAGTTTGCACACTAATTATGCATGCGCACAGCCTTCCTTGAGCCCATCATTTCTGGGAAGCTGTAGGAGAACTCTTGGCTAAAATATCTTCAAATACTAGGAGATAATCACTATATTGGTGCTTTTCGATGATGAAATGAAAGCACAGAAATGTTCAGTGATCCTTAAATTTCCAAATTAGGGAACTGGTCAGCTGAAACTTCATTATTTTGTAAACTTGTCTCCTTTTATCAACATGCATTTGAACCTTGCCAGGAAAGAACAACTCAAACTCACAAAATAGATTCATAGAAATTCAAGGAAGTTCTAGTCTCCCTGTGTGTGGAGATATGGAGTAGCCAAATGAAAAGTAACAGGAAAAAAGCGGATAAGAATAGGCACGCTTTAAAAAATTGTGCAGGAGGAAATGGGTAGCTCCTTGATTTGGTTTATTTCTCTTTCACTTTTCGTTTTGAAAACAAAAATTTTTTTTTTTTTTTATTACTCTTGTACTTTCTATTTTTGATGAAAGGAGGCCTCAACCCTTTCAGAATATCCATGCACTGGGAAGAAATAACATGTTACACCAGTGAAAAATCAATTTCTCTTTCGAGAAATCTTATATTTCAATAGGATCATTACCTGAAAACTGGATTTGCCTCTTGGTAAGTGTTGAGCCAAAAGACAAAGCATAGGAGAAAGAAGGATTTTTTACTTGCAACAAGGAGAACATTAGGGATCTTTCCCAAAGCAGTATCAGCTGGAACAGCAACATTGGGGAAGTTTTAAGTTAAGGGTATATACATATTCATGAAGCGGCTGGGACAGTTAACAGTCCAAGCTTTAGTTGGCTGAAGTCACGAGAGCCATCAAAGGCCAACATCATCACCTCTTGCTGTTGTTCAGTCACTCAGTCATGGCCAAGTCTTTGCAACCCCAAGAACTGCAGCACGCCAGGCTTCCCTGTCCTTCACAATCTCTTGGAGTTTGTTCAAACTCATGTCCATTGAATCAGTAATGCCATCCAACTATCTCATCCGCTGTCATCCCCCTCTACTCCTGCCTTGAATCTTTCCCAGCATCAGAGTCTTTACCGATGAGTTGACTCCGCACCAGGTGGCCAAAGTATTGGAGCTGCAGCGTCAGTCCTTCCCATGAATACAGTCTAAGGGACTCTCAAGAGTCCCTCTTAGATGATCTGGTGGTTGAGGGCTTCAGGCTAATTTTTACCACTCCCAGTAAAAGAATCCACTAAACTGCATTCTTTTGTTCCCTTAAGATCATTAACTACTGAGACTTGTTCAAGGACAAACATTGTGGCCAAGCTTAGAGCACAAAATGGTTAAGGCAGAAAATGCCTTCTCTTCTGTCAAGAAAGTCATACAGCGTGCTAAGTCACTTCAGTTTTTCCGACTCTGTGTGACCCCATGGACTGCAGCACACCAAGCTTCCTGTCCTGCCAGGCTTTTCTGTCCATGGGATTCTCCAGACTAGAATCCTAGAGTGTGTTGCCACGCCCTCCTCCAGGGGAACTTCCCAACCCAGGGTCGAACTTGCACCTCTTAGCTCTCCTTCATTGGCAGGTGGGTTCTTTACCACTAGTGCCATCTGGGAAGCCCCTGGAAGAATTCTATGTTATATATTAATTTACTTATGACTTTCCTATTTTGCATATAGTTTGTATCTTACCCTCTCTTGAGATTTGGGAACTCCTAAAGTTTTGCAGGGGCTTCCTTGTTGGCTCAGATGGTAAAGAATCTACCTGCAATGTGAGACACCCGGGTTTGATCCCTGGGTCAGGAAGATCCCCTGGAAAAGGAAATGGCAACCCACTCTAGGATTCTTGCCAGGAGAATTCCATGGACAGAGGAGCCTGGTGGGCTACAGTCCATGGGGTCACAAAGAGTTGGACACAACTAAGCAACTAACAACTAAGCAACTAACAAATATACAGCTCTGTAGGATTCTGCTGAGTCTTGTAATCCTTTTATCTCACTGGGTCTCTAAGAAAATATTTAACTGGCACCATCAAAATATACACCTTCATTGGGTTGATCATTATCTTTGAAAAGGTGTTAATGACAATTGCAGTTTAATGAATAAAAGAAAGAAAAGGTCCTACATGAAAATAGATCTGTTTTCCTTTTTGTCCTTCCCCATTCATTCATTTGTTCCCATTTTCCTTCCAAACAGAAAAGTGAAGCCAGAAAGATTTGGAAAATAAGTTGATGGGCTTAGGGAATGAATAGACTCAGCTGCTACTGCTAAGTCTCTTCAGTCGTGTCCGACTCTGTGTGACCCCATAGACGGCAGCTCACCAGACTCCCCCGTCCTGGGGATTCTCCAGGCAAGAATACTGGAGTGGGTTGCCATTTTGGATGATGACAAAGGGGAAAATGAATCACTATCCCATTCTAGAGTTGTTATCCTTCCCATTGTTGATTAACTGCAGATGTGAATATGCTCATTTTCTTAGTCTGTTGTTTAACTTTTTAAATTTATTTTTAATTGGAGGATAATTGCTTTACAATATTGTGTTGATTTCTGTCATATAACAACATGAATCAGCCATAAGTGTACATTTATCCCCTCCCTTTTGAGCCTCTCTTGCATCCTCCCTGTTCAATTTTAAAACAGAAATATTTCCATTTTAGTATGGGATAAATAATGATGAAGCTATATAGCTTTTTTTTGTGTGTACACTCTTAGAATATGTTTCAAATTTGTTTATAATAGTCGATTTAATAGCATCTCCAGTTTATAGTTTTTTTCCTTGAGTTTCTTTTATCTTTGAGTTTCTTTTCTCCTTTTTTTAACTTTAGAATTACTCTATTCTCTCCATTTGAAAGATTACTCAACCTTAGTCTTTTTTGCACCCTATTGCTCAAATCAAGATTTGTCAGACAAGCAATCTTCCTAAATACAAAATTATTTATGACTTAATACAAAATTGGCCATACCTGAGTTAAACTAGTGACAATTTTCTTTTTGGTCAGAAGGATAGTAATATTTCTATTTTCAATTCTATAGTACTTTTTGGAACAAAATACTACTTCATAATGCTATATGGAGGATGTAAGAATATCTATAATGTAGCTATGAAAACAAACATATTAGAACACAATGTGTGAAATGATTCAGTGTCATCTTGATTCTCTTTTCTCTTGTCCTTTCCAAGTAGATTGACTTGAGTAGGCTAGCACATGGTTAAAAAAAAAAATCATTGATCAACAAATGCTACTGGGATATTCACATTGCAAAAGAATGAAATTGGAACCTTACCTTATACCATATACAAAAATTAACTCAGAATGAATCAAAGCCCTCAACATAAGAACTAATAAAGTATAAGACTCTCAGAAGAAAACATAGGGGAAAGCTTCATGTGACATTGACTTTGGATTCAATGACACCAAAAGCACAGGCAACAAAAGGAAAAGTAGGTGAATTAGCTTCAACTTTAAAAACTTCTTGCAAATCATATATCTGATAAGGAATTACTTTCCAGAATATATAAAGAACTCATACAACTCAACAGCGATGATAACAGCAAACAGGCAAAGGACTTAAACAGAAATTTCTCCAAAGAAAATATACTAAAGATCAATAACCACATGAAGAGATGCTCCACATCATTAATAATTAATTAGGGATGTGTAAATTGGAACCACAATGAGATACCACCTCATACCCTACTAGGATGGCTATTATTTTAAAACAAAGTCAAAGTCACAGAGATAGAAAATAAAATAGTGGCTACCATAGTTGGGGTGGCAGGGAATGGAAAGTTGCTGTTTAATGAGAGTTTCAGTTTGGGATGATGAAAAATGTCTGCAGGTGAATAGTGGTGATAGTTGCACAATATGAATATACTTAACGCCACTAAACTGTATTGTTAAAAATTGATCAAATGGTAAATTTTATATAATGTATATTTTTGCCTCACATGCACAAAAAAGCCTCCCTTAAAAAAAAAAAATCACTGAATCCACCAATTAGATAAAGGAGAGTACCAAGCCACTCTGCCATATATTGTTCTCCTCCATTTTCAGGTTTAATCCTCTTGGCTGCCTAATGTCACATACATTAGAGTCAAATTTGAAAAGACTTATATCAATAGCCTTGCATGATAACATAAGAACAGCAACCACTTCTTGCTCTTTGGTGCCAAGGTCTTTATATGATATGCATTATCTCAATGAATCAACCTAACAATTCTATGAAGGAGATATTATTATCCCCGGGTGTGTCTTGGAGATTAAGAGTTCAGTAACTTGTCTACTGCTAAAAAGCCACACCATTCCATTCTCTTGAACCATTTCACTGCTCTCAGTGAAGTAGTTGGTAATGAACATGAGGTGAGGGTGGAGGGGCTGGGAGGGAACTGGTGAACAGAAGGATAGATGGTTGTTGTATAAATCACTTGTGTGTGTTTGTGTATGAGAGAGAGACACATCCACAAACAGAGACAGAGGACAAAACGTTTTATTTTCTTTTAAACTAGACTTAAGCTGAGTCTGGTCTTTATTCACCATTTTGGACAGTTTTTCATAAATATCGAGACACTAACTCAGGAGCTGCTCTTGTGGCGTTTTGGATGCAGTATTCTGCAGTGTTTACAATCAAATACACACTCAAAAGGCCTTGGGGAGATAATGATGTAAAACAAGATATCTCTTAGCAGTGATATAGGCAGACGCCTATTGTGTCATAAGTAGAGTAAATAAGCAACTGAAGTTTTAAGTATAAAAAAGGAAAACAATAAAAATGTAGTGATTCTCTGAAGCTTTCCTTCTCATTCGGCCCAAGGAAACCTGAATGCCCATCCAACTTCCCCAGGTCCTTTGGTAATGGCTGGAGCTCAGGAAAATGAACTGAATGTAAAGCCTGAGTGTCAGAGGACTATTCACCCACACATCCTTCTCTTTGAATTTGTGGGATGGCCTCTCAGAGGGCCGGTTATACTGTGCTCAGTCTGGCAGGACCAAGTGAGGACTTAACTTCTTAGGAAACCTCAATCCAAGTTGAACCATGTAAGCCTTAGCCTCCAGAGGTCTTCCTCTCCCCCAGTTTCTGGTGATTCCTCCTCTGTGCTGATTCCTGTTGGGCAGTTTCTGGTGTCTCAATGGTGCACCCTGCTGGAAATGTTCTACCAGATACGCCACCTCCGGAGGAAGCTGGAGAGTCTCATTGTCAACAGTCAGTCAACCTACACTGTTCCCCCCATTTCCAGTAAAGGGACTCTGATAAATCATTATGCCGACCCTCAGGGATCTCATCAAGGCTCAGCTCTTTTCTTGTTTGACATTTATAATTCACAAGGATGCAAGGAATTCTGAGTAGTTAGTATGATAACTCTTCCTTGATTCAAAGGCTCATTAGAAATTCTTTCAGCAGTGGATTGTCTAGGAAAAAGTGCAGTATTTCTATGCATTGAACATCCTAATTCTTTCTGATTGGCTCAGACTTCTGGGGGAAGGAAATAAGTACTCTCTTAGTGCCAATGCTATTTTATACCCTAAAGGGTTGGACATTGTTATTTTTAGAACACCATCTCTGTGTCCTACCTAATATTAAAATACATGTCATATCCAACAGGTTTTTTCCTTACCAGGAAAAAAAAAAACCAAAAACACTTGAAAATTGCTTCTTAAATTTTTCTTTTGAGGGGAGACAAGATGGCAGAGGAGCAGGTAGAAACTGAGTACATCGCTCTCCACAAAGATGTCAGGAATATATCTTCAGATGCAGAGGATCTCACAGAGAACCAGCTGAGTACTGGCAGGAGTCCCTGACCATCAGAAAGGAAAATATAGTTTCATGCAAAACTTGGTAGGATGAAGGAAAGAAGTGAGGGGCAGGGAGAAGTGTGAGTGGCACCTGATCTGTACCTAGGGGGTGGGTGAGCTGAAGCAGGAGAGACACTTGCATGCAGGTCAATCAGTTGGGACAGAAAGGGAAACATTTGAGGGTGTCAGAGAGTGAAGCAGCTGATTTGTGACAGTCTGAATGGATTGAGAATCACAGAAACAATTCATGCTGTGGTCCTACGTACCCTGAACAGAGAGGCAAGTCCACTGAAATGCACCGTGGCTGGGAGCAGGAGCATGGGGATTGGAGAGCAATCCCAAGGCAAGGGTAGCTGTTGACTGTGGGAAGATGACCAGAGGGGATGGGAGCGAGGAAGTCCGTGGTGAGGAGTGCCTTTGGAGGAATGCTGGGTAGCTATGGAGGCAGGGTGTTGAGTCATCACAAGGGGTGGAGCCATCACAGTCACCTCTCTCCCCACACACTAGCGACCAATAGAAAAAGACCTCAGCAAGGGTGGCCCTTTGAATGCCTAACACGCTGAGCAATAGTAAAGGACCCCAGCCAGGGGTGCCTTTTGAGTGCCTCCTGTGCTGAGCGACCAGTCAGGACCAGTCAGGGAGGCCCTTTGAACACCACCTACCAGAGACTAGAAGAGAATTTTAACAGGGCTGTATCTTCTGCACTTGTTCCTGATGGCTTCCCTATACCCTAGAGCTACTGGGATCCCTGCAATACAAGCAGTGGCGCCACCTCCACGCTAGGTCTTCACTGGGGCAGCGCTGCCAGAGGCTAGAAAAGAATCCTTACAGCACCGTATCTCCTGTGCCTATGGTTGCTCGCCTCCCTGAGCACTTGGTGCCCCTGGGATCCCCACTTTACAAGCAGCCACGCAACCTTCACAACCGGTCCTCACGGGAGCAGACCCAAGTCCTCCAGGGCAGCCTCAGGAGCAAACTTCTGTGGATGACCCACATATAGAAAGGGAAAGTAAAAGTGTCAGTTGCCCAGTTGGTCTGAGTCTTTGCAACCCCATGGACTATAGCCCTCCAGTCTCTTCTTTCCATGGAATTTTCCAGGTTAGAATACTGGTGTGGGTTGCCATTCTCTTCTCCAGGGATTTTGATAGCCCGGGGATCAAACCTGCGTCTCCTGCATTGCAGGCGGATTCGTTCCTGTCTGATCCATGAGAGAAGCACTTCCGCGATTGAGATCCAGGGATGGAATGGCTAGGGAAGAGGTCTGAAAACCTTTCCACCAGCTGTACAAGCTGAAGATTAAATCCACACAATCACCTAGGCAGACTCTGTGTCTATGTCACATATATAAGGATCACGAGCATTCCCAGAGAAGAAAGTACCCCAGCTCTGGCAGCCGTGGACATTGGAGGTTAGAACACGCAGGAGTAGGGTCAGATTAGTTTGAGCTAATTAGTCCCACAGCAGGTCCAAAGACCAGACCTCCAGTGCCATATTGGAAGGCTTCCTGGACAGACGGCAGTGCGCTATGGCTCACAGCTGGGAAAAGGACACGGACTGTCCTTTTATGGAACACACAAAAGAGTTAATAGTATTCTTATATTTTGATTTGTCCTGTAAGTCTGGATTTTTTGCTCTGTTGCTGTGATTGCTGATTTATTACTATTATCTCTATTTGGGCATTTGAGAGCTTTTTCTTTTCTTTTTTTTTTAGCACACTTTTTATTTCCTTTATATATTTCTAGTTCAACTTTAATATATAGCACATATAGATCTTTTAAATATGCTTTTATTTAACTTTGCTTTTCCACTTTTCTTTTTTTCACTATGCTTGTTTCTTTTCTTTCCTTTGCTTTATTCCTTACCTGGCATTCTGCTCTGGTCTTTTTTCTGTTTTAGTTCATTTTTAATTGTTTGATATTTTTGGTTTCCTTTGCTCACTGGGTCACTCTCTTGTACTTTGTTTTCTTTGGTCTGTTTTGGTTTCGTTTGTGTATGTGTGTGTATGTTCCTTTGTTTTTGTTGTTATTTGTCTGAATTTGCTTTTACCATTTGGGGTTTGTTTTTTGTTTCTTGTTATTTTGTTTGTTTATTAGTTTTTTGGTTGTTTTAATACCCTTATTGCCATAACAAATGGCTTGTTGGGTCTTCATTCTCTGACCAGAGGTTGAGCTTGAGACTCTGGGCTGGGAGCACTGAGTTCAGGACACTAGGCTTCTGAAGAAATACTGATCTCAAGGAGTATCAATCAATGAGAACTCCCACAAAGAGTTTCATCTCTATCCAAGACCTGGCACCACCCCAATTGCAGGCAGCACCCACCTCAAGATGCCTCACCCAAACAACAAGCAATATAAGAACACAAACTCAATTAATCATCAACAGATATCCCAAAGCACACCACCTCACACAACCCTGCCCATCAGAGGGGGATAAACTCACCTCCTCCCACCAGAAAGCAGACACAAGTCCCTCCCAACATGAAGCCTTCTTAAGCCACTGGAACAACCTCACTCACTGAGGGCAGAGAGCAAAAACAAAGGGAACTATGACCCTATAGCCTGGGGAAAAAGACTTCAAAAACAGTAAGTTAAGAAAATGGAAAGACAGAGAAGTATTGTGCAAGCGAAGGAACAAGGTAAAAACCCACAAGATCAATAAAAGAAATAGGCAAACCACCTGAGAAAGAAAACAAAGTAATAATAGTAAAGATCCAAAATCTTGAAGACAGAATGGAGAAAATGCAAAATACTTAACACATTTAACAAGGACCAAGAAGAAATAAGGAAAAAAGCAATGATGAACAAGACGATGACTGAAATTTAAAATACTGTGGATGGAATCAAGAGCAGAATAACTGAGGCAGAGGAATGGATAAGTGAACTGGAAGATAGAATGATAAAAATAACTGCTGAAGAGCAGAATAAAGAAAAATGAATTAAAAATATTGAGGATAGTCTCAGCCACCTTTAGGATAACATTAAGTGCACCAACATTAGAATTATAGGGCGCTCAGAAGAAGAAGAGAAAGATAGGGTCTGAGAACATATTTGAAGAGATTATAGTTGAAAACTTTCCTAACATGGGAAAGTAATCAATCAAGTCCAAGAAGCTCAGAGAGTCCCATCAGAATAAAACCAGGAGAAACAAACTAAGACATATATTAATCAAACTAACAAAAATTAAACATAAAGAAAAAAATTTTAAAAGCAGCAATAGGAAAGCAGCAAGTAACATTCAAGGGGAACCCCATAAGCTTACCTGCTGATTTTTCAGCAGAAACTCTACAGGCCAGAAAGGAGTGGCAGGATGTGCTGCAGGGAGTGACAGAGTCAGACATGGCGTAGTGACTGAACAATAACAACAGCAATGAAAGGGAAAGATCCACAACCAAGATTGCTCCACTCAGCAAGGATCTCATTCAAAACTGATGGAAGAATCGAAAGCTTTACAGACAAGTAAAAGTTAACAGAATTCAGCACCATCAAATCAGCTTTAGAACGAATGCTAAAGGAATTTCTTTATTAGGAAACATAAGAGAAGGAAAAGACTTACAAAAACAAATCCAAAATAATTAAGAAAATGCCAATAGGAATATGTATATGAGTAATTGTTTTAAATGTAAATAGGTTAAACACTCTAACCAAAAGACAGAGACGGGCTGAATGATACAAAAGTAAGACCTATATTTATGCCGTCTATAAGAGATCCACTTCATATCTAGAGACACATACAGACCAAAACTGAGAAATTTGACAGTACTGGGAAATTGACAGTAACACAACAATAGTAAGGGACTTTAACACTCCACGAACACCAAGGGGAAAAGAAATTCCATGCAAATAGAAATCAAAAGAAAGTTGGAGAAACAATTCTCATATCAGACAAAATGGACCTTAAAAATATAGTCTTAAAATAGAGTCTTGCAAGAGATAAGGAAGGACACTACATATTAATCAATGGATTGATACAAGAAGATGTGACAATTGTAAATATTTATGCACCCAACATAGAGGCACCTCAACAAATAAGGTGAACACTAGCAGAGATAAGAGGGGAAACTGAAAGAGGTGAGTAGAACCAATTTGTGTCATGTGCATGTTACATGTGTCTGACTCTGTGATCCATGGACTGTGGCCTGCCAGGCTCCTCTGTCCACGGGTTTTCCGAGCAGGAATACTGAAATGCGTTGCTATTTCCTACTCCAGGGCATCCTCCTGACCCAGGGATTGAACCTGCGTCTCCTGTGTCCCCTGCATTGCAGGTGGATTCTTTACCACTGAACCACCAGGGAAGCCTCATCCAAGAGGAAGACATAACAATTGTAAATATTTATGTACATTGGGGCACCTCAATACATAGGGCAAACACTAACAGACATAGAAGGAGAAATTGACAGTAACACAATAATAGTAAGGGACTTTAATACTCCACTAACATCAATGGACAGAGCATCAAGACAGGAAATTAACAAGAGAACACAAGCCTTAAATGACACATTGTCTTAGATGGACCAGTTGATATTTTCTTACATCCAAATGCAGAAGAATACGCTTTTTTTCTCACATGCACATGGAACATTCTCCATGATAGATCACATCTTCGGTCACAAATCAAACCTCAGTAAATTTAAGAAAACTGAAATCATATCAAGTATCTTTTCTGACCATAATGTTATGAGACTAGATATCAATTATAGGGAAAAAAAAACTGTAAAAAACACAAACACATGGAGATTAAATAATATACTCCTAAATAACCAACAGGTTACTGAAGAAATCAAAAGATGAAGAATACCTAGAATAAATGACAATTGAAACATGATGACTGAAAACCTATTGGATGCAGTTCTAAGAGGGAAGTTTATAGTAATACAATCCTATCTCCAGAAACAATAAAGACATTGAAAAGACAACCTAACCTTACACCTAAATCAACTGAAAAAGAACAAAAAAGCCCCAAAGTCAGTAGAAGGAAAGAAATCATAAAAATCAGATCAGAAATAAATGAAAAAGAAATGAGAGAAACAATAGTAATGATCAATAAATCTAAAAGCTGGTTCTCTGAGAAGATAAAAAAAAATTGACAAACCGTTAGCCAGACTCATGAAGAGGAAAAGAGAGAAGACTCAAATAAACAAAATTAGAAATGCAAAAGGAGAAGTTACAATAGACAATAAAGAAAAAAAAATAACAGACTATTATGAGAAACTATATGCCAATAACAGAGAAGGCAATGGCACCCCACTCCAGTACTCCTGCCTGAAAAATCCCATGGAGGGAGGAGCCTGGTGGGCTGCAGTCCATGGGGTCGCTGAGGGTTGGACACCACTGAGCGACTTCACTTTCACTTTTCACTTTCCTGCATTGGAGAAGGAATTGGCACCCCACTCCAGTACTCCTGCCTGGAGAATCCCAGGGACGGGGGAGCCTGGTGGGCTGCTGTCTATGGGGTCACACAGAGTCAGACACGACTGAAGTGACTTAGCAGCAGCAGCATATGCCAATAAACTGGACAACCTGAAAGAAACGGACAGATTCTTAGAAAAGTTCAATCTTCCAAGACTGAATCAGGAAGAAATAGAAATTTTGAACAGACCAATCACAATCACTGAAATCAAAACTGTGATAGAAAAAATGTCTCCCCCAAAGCAAAAGCCCAGGGCTTCACAGGTGAATTATATCAACTAATTTTTGATAGAATTCTATCAAAGAATCCTTAGAGAAGAGCCAATGCCTTTTCTTCTCAAACACTTCCAAAAAAATTGCAGATGCAGGAATCCTTCAAATTCATTCTACAAGGCCACCATCACCCTGATACCAAAGCTAAAGACATCACACACAAAAAAGAAAATTATAGGCCAATATCGCTGATGAAAATAAATGCAAAATTGCTCCACAAAATTCTAGCAAACAGAATCCAATAACACATTAAAAGGATCATATACCATGTTCAAGTTGAACTTATCCCAGGAATACAAGGACTTTTCAATATTTGCAAATCAATCACAAATGGTGTGATACTTCATATTAACAAATTGAAAGATAAAAATCATATGAAAATCTCAATAGATGCAGAAAAAATTCTCAACAAAATTCAGCACCCATTTATGAAACAAAACAAAACAAAACAAAAAACTCTTCAGAAAATAGACATAGAAGGAACCTACCTCAACAAAATAAAGGGCATATATAACAACCCCACAGAAACATTTTCTCAATGGTGAAAAACTGAAAGCATTTCCTCTGAGATCAGGAATGAGACCAGGATGCTCACTCTTGCCACTATTATTCAACATAGTTTGGAAGTCCTAATGATGACAATCAGAGAAGAAAAAGAAATAGAAGGATTTCAGATTGATAATGAAGTAAAATTCTCACTGTTTGCAGACAACATGATACTATACATAGAAAATTCTAAAGATGCTATCAAAAAGTTACTAGAGCTTATCAGTGAATTTAGTAAATGTTTCAGGATACAAAATCAGTACACAGAAATCCCTTGCATTCTTGTACAGTAACAGTAAGAAATCAGAGAAATTAAGAGATCAATTCATCATTGCAACTAAAAGAATAAAATACCTAGGAATAAACCTACCTAAGAAGTCAAAAGACCTGTATACACAAAACTATGACATTGATGTAATAAATCAAAGACAACATAATCAGATGGAGAGATATACCATGTTCTTGGATTGGAAGAATTAATATTGTGAAAATGACTATACTACCCAAATAATCTACAGATTCAGTGCAATCCCAATCAAGTTACCAATGGCATTTTCCACAGAACTAGAATTTAAAAAAATCACAATTTGTGTGGAAACACTAAAGATCCTCAAATAGGGGGAAAAAAAAAATCCTAAGAGAGAAAAATGAAGCTGGAGGAATCAATCTTCCTGTCTTCAGGTTAACTACAAAGCTACAGTCATTAAGACAGTATGGTACTGATGCAAAGCAAAAATATAGACCAATGGAATAAGATAGAAAGCCCAGAGAAAAACCCATGCCCCTATGGGCACCTAATCTTTGACAAAAGATGCAAGAATACATAATGGAGAAAGGACAGCTTCTTCAATAAGTGGTTCTGGGAAAACTGGACTTCTACATGTAAAAGAAAGAAATTAAAACACTTCCTAACCAGACCACCTGACCTGTCTCTTGAGAAACCTATATGCAGATGAGGAAGCAACAGTTAGAACTAGACATGGGACAACAGACTGGTTCCAATAGGAAAAAGGAGTACGTCAAGGCTGTATATTGGCATCCAGCTTATTTACTTATATGCAGAGTACATCATGAGAAACGCTGGGCTGGGTGAAGCACAAACTGGAATCAAGATTGCCGGGAGAAATATCAATAACCTCAGATATGCAGATGACACCACTCTTTTTTTTTTTTTTTTCCTCCAACTCATTGTTTAATTTTTTACTTGAAGAAGACAAAAACACTGCAATTCACATATTTAGACAACTTTATCACTATTGCTCAGAGGAAAGGCCTGTCCTGGTCTGGTAGAATTCTACAGAAAGGTCTTGTGTTTGGTGTAGTAAGGGATACTGGGCTCTGGCAGCCCACTAATCTAATTAAATGGTACCCTTCATACCAGGAAATGTCAACCCACTCCAATCTTCTTGCCTGGGAAATCCCATGGACAGAGGAGACTGGTGGGCTACATACAGTCCATGGGGTCGCAAAGAGTCAGACATGACTTAGCAACTAAACAACAACAATTACTTTTCATATGATTATTAATTTTTCAGAGAATTTGAATGCAAAAAGTAACAATCAATATAATTTAAATGTCATCTCACAATTAAGAAAGTATCTCACAAGTGACACCACTCTTATGGCAGAAAGTGAAGAGGAACTAAAACCCTCTTGATGAAAGTGGAAGAGGAGAGTGAAAAAGTTGGCTTAAAGCTCAACATTCAGAAAATGAAGATCATAGCATCTGATCCCATCAGTTCATGGCAAATAGATGGGGAAACAGTGGAAACAGTGTCAGACTTTATTTTTTGGGGCTCCAAAATCACTGCAGATGGTGACTGCAGCCATGAAATTAAAAGGCGCTTACTCCTTGGAAGAAAAGTTATGACCAACCTAGACAGTATATTCAAAAGCAGAGACATTACTTTGCCAACTAAGGTCCATCTAGTCAAGGCTATGGTTTTTCCTGTGGTCATGTATGGATGTGAGAGTTGGACTGTGAAGAAGGCTGAGCACTGAAAAATTGATGGTTTTGAACTGTGTGTTGGAGAAGACTCTTGAGAGTCCCTTGGACTGCAAGGAGATCCAACCACTCCATTCTGATGGATATCAGCCCTGGGATTTCTTTGGAAGGAATGATGCTAAAGCTGAAACTCCAGTACTTTGGCCACCTCATGTGAAGAGTTGACTCATTGGAAAAGACTCTGATGCTGGGAGAAATTGGGGGCAGGAAGAGAAGGGGGCGACAGAGGATGAGATGGCTGGATGGCATCCCTGACTCAATGGACGTGAGTCTGAGTGAACTCCAGGATTTGGTGATGGACAGGGAGGCCTGGTGTGCTGCAGTTCATGGGGTCGCAAAGAGTCGGACACTACTGGGCAACTGAACTGAACTGAACACCATACATAAAAATGAACTCAAAATGGATTAAAGACCTAAATATAAGACCAGAAAAAATAAAAATCTGAGGGAAACATAGGCAGAACACTCTTTGACATAAATCACAGCAAGATCCTCTATGACTTGCCTCCTACAAGTAACGGAAATAAAAATGAAAATAAACAAATGGGACCTCATTAAATTTAAAAGAATTTGTATAGCAAAAGAAACCATAATTGAGATGAAAAGACAACTCTCAGAGTCGGAGAAATTAATTGCAAATAAAGCCACTGACAAAGTATCAATCTCCAAAATGTACCAACAGCTCATGCAGTTGAATATCAAAAAACCAAATAACTCAATCAAAAAATGGACAGAAAACCTAAACAGATCCAAAGAAGGCATACAGATGGCCAATAAACACACAGTAAAATGCTCAGCATAGTTTATTATTAGAGAAATGCAATGAGGTATCACTTCACACTGGTGAGAATGGCCATCATCAAAAAAATCCACAGACAATAAATTCTGGAGCGGGTGTGGAGAAAAGATGACCTTCTTGAACTGTTGGTGGGAATGAAAATGATACAGCCACTGTGGAGAACAGTGCAGAGATTTCTTTAAAAACTAGGAATTAAACTACCATAGGACCCAGCAATCCCACTACTGGGCATATACCTTGAAAAACCACAATACTAAGAGACACATGTACCGCAATGTTCATTGCAGGACATTACAGTAGCCAGGACATGGAAACAACCTAGATGTCCCTTGAGAGATAAAGAAGTTGTGGTAAATATAGACAATGGAATATTATTCAGCCACAGAAAAGAATGAATTTGAGTCAGTTCTAGTGAGGTGGCTGAATCTAGAGCCTGTTATACAGAGTGAAGTAAGTCAAAAAGAGAAAGAGAAATATCTTATATTAATGCATATATATGGATTCTAGGAAAATGGTACTGACGAACCTATTTGCAGAGTAGCAATAGAAAGACACACAGAGAGAACAGACTTTGGACAAAGTGGGGGAAGGAGAGGGTGGACAAACTGAGTAGCATTGAAACATGCACATTACCATATGGAAAATAGATAGCCCATATCTATTTTCTGTATTTTCTGTATAATGCATGGAGCTCAATTTGGTGCTGTGTGACAACCTAGAGGGAGGTTGGGTGGGAGGTTCAAGAGGGAAGGAGGTTCAAGAGGGATGGGATGTATGTATATCAATGGCTGATTCATGTTGATGTATGGCAGAAATGAACACAACATTGTGTTGATTACACTCCAGTTAAACAATAAATGAAGCAGTGAAAAAAATTTGCTTTTGAAATTATTTGTGTTGTGATCTCTCAACAATCATGTACATTCTTGAGAATTTCTTTTAAAGGAGGAAAATTAAATTTATTTACAAAAATGTGAAAAGTTTATTAATAAAAAGAATATAAATTAGTGAAGACATAAGAATTGACATTTAATTAAATTTAATTATTTATTAATCACAAATTAGCATTTTAATAATTAAATTAACATTTAATTAAAATTTTATTAATTTTGAGTTCACATTTTTCCCTTGTAGTTTGAGGCTTTCTTCTTTTTCTTCTCCTTCTCCTCCTCCTTTTCCTTCTTCTCCTCTTTCTTTTTACTTAAGGATTGTCAGACCTTTTCAAAAATTCTCAGATTTTAAGCACCATGCTGTCTAATGAATAAAGTGTACAATCAGCTCTGTTGATTAGCTTATTATGTAGGTTGACTTATCTTACACAGTTCATAAGGCTACACATTAAGTTTGGCCATATGAAATTCCTGGGTTTTGTTTTGTTTTTGGTAAAATATGACTGAATAGAGACAATTTCACATGATTTAAGTTAATGGTTTTTGGTTACAAATACAGTTTTTCCTCTGGAGGTGTAGAGTTAAATCACAAAGCTAAGACTTAAAAAACAGAGTTCTGTGCTTGTGGTAGGTGTTCGGCAAGTATTTGCAGAATGAATGCATGCTCGTATTCACGAATGACTGAACAAGACATAGGAATGTAAACAACAGCAAAATTGCATGGTTCAGAGTCGTGGTAATGGAACTGGCAGAACATATTCATCATACGAAGAACTGTGCCAATTACTTTAAAGTCTTTTTAACCAACATTCTCTTTTTAATTCAATTTTGTTTTGCTAGCCAGAGATTGGCATTAGCTGTGTGGGAAAGAAGTCCTGGCATACCTCACTGCTGACTCCTCATTAGGGAATAACAAATGGAAACATCATGGAATTGAAGGAGAAAAAGAAGCATTGTGGATTTAAGAGAGAGACTTCAGAGGTTGGTAGGATTTTCATGAAGCATGTTGCTTTTCATTTGGCAGAAAGAACCATCTCTGGAAGGTGCTGGTGTTTTTCTTTCCATATGATCCCAGGGAAACCAACAGCTCTATTTTTTTTTTTTTCAACTGCAATCCTAGAGAAAAACAAAGGATTATCAAATCTTAATGATTAATAGAGCTTCAATGTTGAGTCAATCCACCCATCAATTTACTCATCCTTTTATCCTGTTGAACTATGATATACCAGATACCATCCAGGTGCTGGGAAGACAGTGAAGTTTAAGATATAAGATGCATTTCCAAACTAGAGGGGATGTTCATCTGGTGTTGGGAGAGTAAATGACATTAGTGCTAAAAGAGCAGGGGGGACGTGCTCAACACATAGATAGAGGAGATTTTATTAGAGGTGTTAATGACCTGGGTCCAGAATAGAGGTTTTAACCTTGGCTAAATAGATTAGAATAACCAGAGGATTTAAAAGAAGAGAGAAAGAAAAGCAAAGGTAGAGAGGGAGAGAAAGAAGAAAAAAAGAACCCATGGAAACCCGGGATCCGCCACACAGGTTCGTCTAATCGATTTGGGGGTGGATATCTGTTTTGTTATATTTCTATTTTGCCCTTAAAAAAAGCTAGTATCAGGTTAATATTGATACAATTAGCAACTAGATTGAAAACCATTGGTCTGGGAGAAGTAGAAACACATAAGGAGAGGGAGGTTGGATTAGTTGAAGGAGGAGAAAGTTGCCGAGTCTTCCACCCTAAGTAAATAGTATGCAAAAAGAAAGATGACGTCCTAAGGTTTTCAGCCTCGTGATGGGGCTCAGTCCAGTGTATGTGGAAATGTGGAACGGAACGTTCTGTAGAAAACTGGATGACTAGTGGTGCTTCCATGAGGGAAAGAGTCAGCAAGAAAGGTTTCACTGTGGTCTAGCGTCTCAGTGAGGAACTCATGGTCAGGTGTGAAAAGTCAGCCAGAAGGCACCAGTGTTTTCAAGCAAGTGATATACATAGGAGGAGGGACCTTGATTGTCATTATCCATGAATACAAAATGTAGAATCCAAATGAAGAAATTTACATGAAAAACTGGTGCAAAGTGATAAAAACAACAGGATATCCCCAGAAACAAACAACCCTAGGATTACCATCTCTACCAAGAATACACAAGGTTCCCACAGGAAACAAATTTCCCTGAAGACTAGGTCTGATATAAAAAAACTATGAATATTCAAGGAAGAAAAAAATGCCACGAGAATGAATACGTGTAGAAACTATATATTCTAGGTCAATCTGAGAGAGACTTTTATATGAACATGTTTAGCATGTTCAAAGGGTTTCCCTGGTAGCTCAGTAGGTAAAGATTCTGCTTGCAATGTAGGAGATCCGGGTTTGATCCCTGGGTCGGGAAGATCCTCTGCAGAAGGAAATATCAACCCACCCAGTATTCTTGCCTGGAAAATCCCATGGACAGAGGAGCCTGGCAGGCTATAGTCCATGGGGGTCACAAGAGTTGGACATGACTTAGTGACTAAACCACCACCAGCATGTTCAAAGAAATAGAAATAGGAAACATCCAGTAGGCCAGGAAAGAAAAAACAGACTTAAAAAAAGCCCCACTCAAACAAATAGAAATTAAATTTATTTATAATTAATTATAATTAGTTTATAATTAAAATAAATTTGAGAAAATGCTTTTTGGTTATAGGATATAGTCTATATGTAGCTGAAAAAGAAAACTGAAAAATTAGAAGACAGAGCTGAAGAAATTACAGAAAGCTGAAGAATATTCCACATATAGAGAAACAGGTAGAAAACAGAGGTCCTGAGTATGAATTTTTTGCTACAAATGCTGCTTGGAATAGAGAACATAGGACTGACATTTTAGATAGGTGACAGACAGAGTTAGTATATAGGATAAATCAGTTATCCTAAAATTTCTGAGAAATATTAACATGTGTATTGGCAGCATATTCCTGAGTTTCTGTGTTTGCTGAGAAGGGCAAAAGACACTTGTAATACAAAAAGTTTTAAATTTTCTTTGTAAATACAAAAAACTTTCTGTGAGTTCAGTTGTGTCCGACTCTTTGTGACTCTATGGACTGCAGCACGCCAGCCTCCCTGTCCATCGCCAAATCCCAGCATTTACTCAAGCACATGTCCATTGAGTCAGTGATGCCATCCAACCATCTTATCCTCTGTCATCCCCTTCTCCTCCTGCTTTCAATCTTTCCCAGCATCAGGATCTTTTCAAATGAGTCAGTTCTTGGCATCAGGTGGCCAAAGGTATTGGAGTTTCAACTTCAGTATCAGTCCTTCCAATGAACATTCAGAACTGATTTCCTTTAGGATGGACTGGTGGGTTCTCCTTGCAGTCTAAGGGATTCTCAAGAGTCTTCTCCAACACCACAGTTCAAAATCATCAATTCTTTGGTGCTCAGCCTTCTTTATAGTCCAACTCTCCAGCCATACATGACTACTGGAACAACCATAGCTTTGACTAGACAGACCTTTGTTGAAAGTATGGTTGAATGATAAACTTGAGGCTGTGAAATCTTTGAGGAAACTGAATAATTGTTTCAGACATTTTGTTGTAGGAAACTGCTTATTCAATAAAAAAGTAAGTTATGATTTTCAAAAGAAATTAACTAGCTAATCTTGTGATAATTAACAGTTGAGCTAAATCTTACTTATGTATTAGGATTCTAATTAATTCTATCAGAATGAAAGACCTAGCAAATACTCAGTTTTAGAAAGATGGCTAAAGTTGTTCCTCCTTGAAAAAAGCAAAATATTGAAATATAATTTCAGATGATTAGCTGTCAAAAGTGAAGAATCTGTTTTCTTGGTCTGGAGCCCACCAGACTTCTCTGTCCATGGGATTCTCCAGGCAGGAGTACTGGAGTGGTTGATATTTCCTTCCCCAAGGGAATCTTCCCAACCCAGGGATTGAACCTGAGTCTCTTGCATTGCAGGCCAACTCTACCATCTGAGCCACCAGTGAGGATAGTAAAGTTAAAATTAAAAAATTAAAATTCAGTGAATACCATTTATAGAAATTAAAAAAACATCTAAAACAACATTGGATATTTTCCCATTGGCACAGATGTATTTGGAAAAAGTGAAAAATATGGACCAGAAGGAAACACTCCTAACTTAATGAAAGTGACTGTAAGGGGAGGAGGGTAAAAGAAGGCGAGGAAAGGTGAGGGAGATTAAGAAGTACAAAGTATGAGTCAGGGGTACAGAAAGTACAGTGTAAGGAATGCAGTCAATAACTATTTAATCTTTCTATGGTGACTGATGATAACTAGACGTATCATGGTGATTCTTTTGAAATGTATAGAAGTATTGAATAACTATGTTGTGTAACAAGAACTAACATAGTGTTATAGGTTGATTACACTTTAAAACCAACCAACCAAACAAACAAACTCATAGGGAAAGAGATCACATTTGTGATGACCAGAGGATGAGGGTAAGAAAGGGGAAATTGAATGAAGATGGTCAAAAAAGTAAAAATTTCCAATTATAAGAAAAATAACTACTTTGGGTTTCCATTTCCTTTTCCAGGGGATCTTCCTGACCCATGGATCAAACCCAGGTCTCCTGCATTGCAGGCAGCTTCTTTACCATTTGAGCTACAGGGAGGACCTCAGGATATAAGGTACAACATGGTAAATATAATTAATACTGCTGCACATTATATGCAAGTTGTTAATGGAGAAAATCATGAGTTCTCATCTCAAGGAAAATATATATTTTTCCTAATTCTTTAATCTTGTATTAATAGATGAGATGATGGGTGATCACCTAACTCACTGTGATAATCAGGTAAGTGAAATGTAAGTCAAAGAATTATGTTATACTCAAATTCATACAGTGCTGTACATCAATTATATATCAATAAAATGAGAAGAAGACAGTAACTGTATCTGAGTTGTGTGGGAGACAAGAATCAACCTGGGCTTTTTGCAGGGAGATGACTTGGTACAAAGTACTCTATTGTATCTGTGATTATTTTTCTTATAAAGGGGCTCTGCAGTATTTATTGCATATATATATTTACATATACACACACATATATTCACATGGTGAGTTCCTGAATGTTTGTTATACTTCTGTAAATTTTTCCCTTTATGTAAAATTTTTATAACTAAAAAAGTAATGCAATCATTACAACGTATTGTCTATAGCTCTATTTAGAGGAAAAGGTAGAGGTTAACTGTGTGCTAAATGACACATAAAGGCTGACTTGTCCATTTCCACTATTCATTCCATTTTTATCTTTTGTTTATATGGCTAATCTAGAAGCTTAGTGCAAATGAACTGAAGAACTAGCTTTCAAATTAAATAACTCCCAAATGCATATTTTTGTCCTTAATGATGTTAAAGAGGTTGTTCTCACCTTTAGAAATTTCCTATTTTTTTATTTCACAGGCAACTCCCTTGAACTCCTTTAGGCAGGAACACACACATTCTCCGTCCAGCAGAACCACAGTCCCTCATTTTGGCACGGTTGGCATTTTCTTGAACTGAATTCATTGACGTAGTCTTCAATGGCTCTTTCCAAATTTTCTTTCTTGAGGTGTGCATCTTTCATTTTCACTGGAATCAGATCATATATCGGAGCCAGCTGCAAGAGAGAAAAACGTTTAATTTTAGGTCTTTTCCTACTGACTAATATTTTAGTTTATGTAATATTTTTGACTAAATTATTTATTCTTTGATTCATTAATTCAACAAAGGCTTGTTGAATATAATTGCCAGCTATAATATTAGCTTTTAAGACCTGGTGGCTCAGATGGTAAAGAGCCTGCCTGTAATGCGGGAAACCTGGGTTCAATCCCTGGGTTGGGTAGATCCCCTGGAGAAGTAAATGGCAATCCACTCCAGTATTCTTGCCTGGAATATCCCATGGATGGAGGAGCATGACAGGCAATGGTCGATGGGGTCACAAAGAGTTGGACACATCTGAGTGACTGACAGCAACATGAGGTTAGCTTTTGAGCCTATACTAGTGATCAAGAGTAGCCATGATCTCTGCAACCATGGAGATCCCATAATAGAGATAAAGTGTGTTAGTCACTCAGTCATGTCCAACTCTGTGTGACCCCATGGACTGTAGCCTGCCACGCTCCTCTGTCCATGGGATATTATTCCAGGCAAGAATACTGGAGTGGGTTGCCAGTTCCTTCTCTGGGGGAGTCTTCCCGATCCGTAGATCAAACCTGGGTCTCCTGCATTACAGGTGGATTCTTTACCGTCTGAGCCACCAGGGAAGCCTATTATTGAGAAGAGGAGACTGATACTGCAAGATAATTTACTGACATATTTATTGTGAATCCTTTTCGCTGCCTTTTTTCTGTCTCCCCCTTCCAGAAGGTAGACAGATTCTTGCGATCTCTTGTCTAAGAGGAGGTTTATGTGTGATGCCAAGTCCAGAATGTCCCTAAAAATGAATTTTTTATTACCTTTGAGGGAGAGCTTTTCTCCAGTCCAGGAAGGGGATGGAGTTAGCATATACTTAAGTAGCAGGAACCATAACTAGATCTCTAACAGCTGTTTTGTCAAGTAGCAAAATCTTTGAAGGGCCCCCAGGGAAGTTGGCTATCAGGGACCAGGCTACGGATTTGTCAGTGTCTCCAATGCACAATCTTGGCACGGAAAGTTTGAAACCACTTGATGTCAAGTAAACTTGTAAACTTGAACCATGAGGTCATCAGGGTGACCACAATGGACTAAATACTTACATATATCATATCCTTATTTCCCAACGAGAAACATCTGGACAAGCAAGAACCACCCTGAACCCATTCAACAAATGAATGACGGATGAATTTTCCAGCAGCATGGAAGGGTGGAAATGTCAAATTTAATTATACTTAAGTAAATGAAGCAAAGTGATTTATTTTGTACCCTTAAATTCCTGGAGTAAGATACATAGTTGCCACAATTGAATCAGGGATGTTTGGAAAAGCTTTCCTGAGAAAATGACTATGAAGTTGAGATTTGAGGGTGTAAAGACAAAAAGACTACTCTAGTAATATAGTGCAGAGTTTAAAAGAATAATTCTTACAGTAATGTTACATATATAACACATATAGAATATATAGGGTTATATTTTATAAATCTATATAAACCCATATATGGGCTTCCCAGGTGGCACTAGTGGTAAAGAACCCACTTGCCAATGCAGGAGACATAAGAGACTTGGGTTCAATCCCTGGATTGGGAAGATTCTCTGGAGGAGAGCATGACAACCCACTCCAGTAATCTTGCCTGGGGAATCCCATGGACTGAGGAGCCTGGCAGACTACAGTCCATAGGGTCGCAAATGAGACCCTTTGGTGGCATAGTACTTTGAAATGAGATAGCAAAATTTAGAAGAAATTAGAATCTAAAGACTCAAGAAAAATGAGATTAAAAAATATACCACAAATTCCTGCAGAAGAGTAATGATAGATTAAATAATGTTAACCAATCCTTTTTCTGAGGACAATGAGAAAAGCTGACAAGTAAATAAAAGTGAAGTTTAAAAATCCACTTGAGACCTTGGAGAACTGACAAGATAACAAAATATGACTAGGCTAAGACCAGGGAGGTGGTGGAAATTCAGTGAGGTGAGATCAGTACTTTTAGGTTAACAGTCCCCTTGACACATTTCCTAAATCAGGAAGAGGAGCTAAGAGGTAGGGCAGCATGTTACTGGGCTGGGAAAAAGATTGGAACTCAGAAACAACAAAGGTAAACAAGTTGTGTTTTTGGCTGAGACTCAAGGACCAGAGCCCTAGAAGTAAGCAGGAATTGGAACTGAGGAAGCCCTGGCAAAGAATGCAGCCAGTTTAAACATAATCCTGAGTCAGTACCCCAGAAACTTTTAAAATATACATATGTATTTTCTTTGGAAGAAAATAAAATCACCTCAAGCCTCAAGCTACTCTGATAGAATCCCTGGCGATGTGGGAGATATGAGTTGGATATCTGGTCAGGGAACTAAGGTTCCACACGCCATGGGGCAACTAAGCTTTTGTGCCTCAGTTACAGAGAAGCCCGCATGCCACGTTGAAAGTTCCTGCATGCTGCAATTGAAACTTGACACAGCCCAAAATAAGTAAATAAAAAATAAAATAAAGAACTAGAAAAGGGACTTCTCTGGTGGTCTGAGCTTCTACTGCAGGAAATGCAGGTTAGATCCCTGATTGGGTAACAAATATCCCCACATGCCACATGGCACAGCCAATAAAAACAAACTAACAGAAAAGAATGCCACTGGAGGGTGAAAGTCCTCCAATGAAAGGAGACATCTGTAACACTGTTATAGGAGAATAGGCTCATATCCTGAATACATCAAGAACTTCTACAAAGTTCCCACAACTGTCCCTCAGTAGAGTCTTTTATGAATTAGCACATAGGATTCAGATTCCAACTCTGACATATTTAATTGGAAGAAAGAAACCTCTTAACAGTGTTGCCACATTAGCACAAACAGCATTAAGTATGTGGTGGAGTTATTTTGATTTTCAAGAAAAGAAATCCATCTTGTTTTTACCCTTCAAAGGAAAGTCAAGGCAGATAACTGAAGATACAGGATTAGAGGGTCACAGAGAAAATACAGTTTGGATGAAATTCATAAACAGTGTTCAAAGAGATAAAAAGAAAGGACGCGCAATGGTAAATAGTTTCAGAGGAGCCCCTGGAGTCAAAAATCCCAAAAGAAGACAAAGAACAATGAAAATGCACTTCTTGAAGTTTGCTTTAAGAGCCGCATTTTTTCCCTCTGATGAACTTTGGCCTTCTGTTAAGTAAGAAAACAGTTTTCATTGTTCTCCCATACTAGCTAACTGTTCTCTTTCTATCATTTTCAGTAGAAGTTTCTTTCTCCCAAGATGTCATAGTGAAAATCTGAATCCTACTGTTAATCCATAAAAATTATGAATTTTCAGTAGATATAATCTATCATGTGACATGCTTAAAATACAATGAATTCGCAATACAGTTTGATACTAACCACACTTAAGTTTCTTGATGTCCACTTAATGAAACTATATGAACCAAATGTAGTTTGTTGTAGTTTGTTTTGTTTTAAACTATATGAACCAAATGTAGTTTGTTGAAAGTGTAGTTTCTTGTAGTTTGTTTTGTTTTAAACTGCTATACAAGGGAGTTAGGGATGATGTCACTATAACTGTAATGACTATAGTATAGAACATTGGTTCCACAGCTCTTTAAAATTCTTCTGATGTTTTTTAACATCTGGTGCATCGTTCTAAGAGTTGCATGATAAACAAAAATGATAGATCAATTAATTCATTCTTACTCAAAGTTGTTCCAGAAAGGGCTTAATAGAACTTGATATATGGGTGGATAAGAGTTGCTGAGGGAAATGAGGGAAAGGAGAACTGAGAATGCATGGCGAAGGCAAGATGAAGGCAAAAGCAACAAAAATGCACAAAAGTCATGCAGGAGGACCCATCAGTGCACAAAGTGAGTCATAAATTTGGTTATATTTCTAGCAAGTTGAATAAGACAACTGGATTTTAAATTACATGCATGTTAGAAAAGCTCACTTGATTCTCAACAGAAACAAAATGACCTTGAAACTGAGAATGAAGAATAGTATCTCCCATGAGTTCTCATAAAGGGGACGTTGTATTATGTAATACCCTTTCAGTAAATAAACAAGCATAAATTAGCTTTTATAATGCAAAAATAAAACTCTGCAGGAAGTCAACATGCTGTATGCTACCTATACTGATCTACTACTACTGCTCTAGAGGAAATCATAAACTTTGTATCTCTCAGGCAATCCTTACTAAATGTAATTTCGCTCAGTTGACATTTTAATAACTAGTTTGTAGCAGCAAGCTAAAGAAACCAAAGTTCAGGTATTCTATTGAGGCAAAATGTAGGGCCATTTATGTTAACGTCCAGGCAAGAGGGAAATGGGAATAGTATATTTTCATGAAAGCTGAAGCCAATGCAAAACCAGTACTGGAAAGGTGACCTAGCTTATCTCCTCTTCAGAGAAGGGCTGAAGGATAATTCTTGGGCTGGGCCCAAGTGATCTGGGGTCTGCTGAAACACACACAAACAAAAGGGTAATCAAAGCAACAGTATTATACTTAATATAGCATGGTCATAGTTACTTTAGTGTGGAAAATAAATATAAATAAAACCAAGTGCTTTACTTAGAAAATCTCAGTAATATATTTAAGCAGCTTTTAATTTAGACTGATGTAACTTCCTCATGTTTCCTCCAAGAGAAACCCTTTGCAACATAAATACCTAGATAATTGATGTAGATTGCTGCTGCTGCCTACAGAGAATTAAATATAAACCAGTTTAATATGGGTAAGGAGGGGCTTTTTCCATTTTTTGCATAATTGAATAGAAAGGCCAATTATTTTATTATGGTCATCCCAATATTTGGACATGTCATAATACACAGACTATTGTCAATTACCAAAGAATAAATCCATGACTATAGATTGTTCAATTATCTCATGGAAATGCCAGTTAACCAAAGGACCTTACATTTATAAGAGCAAAATAACTTGGAATCTATTTCAAGATTAAATTAAGCTTTATCTCAAGTCTCTTTAGAGGTTTAAAAGCATACAGAGTCAAAAAGTTCATATTATTTTTACTATTTTCTGAATTTCTTCTCTAATAAGATGAATTTAAGAAATGTTTCATGGTGGACTCACTATGGTTGACTTTTTCTCAGGGAGAACATTAATATGAAAAATCCAAGCTTCCAATTCTTGAAGAAAGAAACATACAGATATTTTAGATAAAATGCGTGAGTGAAACTGAAAGTCGCTCAGTCACATCTGACTCTTTGCGACCCCATGGACTATACAGTCTGTGGAATATTCAAGGCCAGAATACCGGAGTGAGTAGCTTTTCCCTTCTCCAGGGGATCTTCCCAACTGAGGGATCAAATCCAGGTCTCCCACATTGCAGGTGGATTCTTTACCAACTGAGCTATCAGGAAGATGAAATGCCTACTAGTCTAAAAATATGGGAGTCAATAGTTGTCCTTAAAAATAGAATAAACTATATTTTGCATCCAGCCAGTAGTACTGAGCCAACAGAGCTGATGAATGTCTTTGAATAATTCTAGTAAATTCAGTAGTAAGTCTTCAGCAGATACTTTATTGACTTGAGATTTAAAAAATCAGCAGCTCTAGGATATTCTGGAGTGTGATGTCAAGTAGGCCTTAGGAAGCATTACTACAAACAAAGCCATTGCAGATGATGGAATTCCAGCTGAACTATTTAAAATCCCAAAGATGATGCTGTTAAAGTGCTGCACTCAATATGTCAGCAAAATTGGAAAACAGCAGTGGCCGCAGGAGTAGAAAAGGTCAGTTTTCATTCCAAACCCAAAGAAGGGTAGTGCAGAAAAAAAAATGTTCAAACTACTGTGCAATTGCTCTCATCTCACATGCTAGCAAGGCTATGGTCAAAATCCTTCAAGCTAGGCTTCAGCAGTACATGAAGTGACAACTTTGAGATGAGCAAGCTGGATTTCAAAGAGACAGAGGAACCAGAGATCAAATTGCTGACACTTGTTGGATCATGTAGAAAGCAAGAGAATTCCAGAAAATCATCTCCTTCTGCTTCTTTGACTTGTAAAGCCTTTGTGTGCATCACAACAAACTGGAAAATTCTTAAAGAACTGGTAGTACCAGATCACCTTACCTGTCTCCTGAGAAACTTGTATGCCTGTCAAGAAGCAACAGTTAGAAGTGGACATGGAACAATGGACTGGTTCAATATTGTAAAGGAGTATGACAAGACTATATTGTGTCATCCTGCTTATTTAACTTATATGCAGAGTACATGTTGCAAAATACCAGACTGGATGACTCACAAGCTGGAATCAAGACTGCCAGTGGGAATATCAGCAACCTCAGATATACAGATGATACCATTGTAATGACAGAATGTGAAGAGGAATTAAAAGGGTCTCTTGATGAGAGTGAAAAGGAGAGTAAAAAATCTGGCTTGAAACTCAGTATGAAAAAAACTAAGATTATGGCATCTGGTCCCATTACTTAATGGCAAGTAGAAGGGGAAAAAGTGGAAGCAGTGACAGATTTTCTTTTCTTGGGCTTCAAAATCACTGCAGATGGTGACTGCAGGCATTAAATTAAAAGACATTTGCTCCCTGGAAGGAAAGCTATAACAAACCTAGACAGCATATTAAAAAGCAGAGACATCACTTTACCAACAAATGTCCATAGAGTCAAAGCTATCGTTTTTCCAGTAGTCATGTATGGTTGTGAGAGCTGGACGATAAAGAAGGCTGAGTGTTGAAAAATTGTTGCTTTCGAACTGTGGTGCTGGAGAAGACTCTTGAAACTCCCTTGGAGAGCAAGGAAATCAAACCAGTCAATCCTGAAGGAAATCAATCCTGAATATTGACTGGAAGGACTGATGTTGTAACTCCAATACTTTGGCCATCTAATGTGATCAGCCAGCTCATTGGGAAAGATCCTGATGCTAGAAAAGATTGAAAGCAGAACGGGAAGTGGGTGGTAGAAGATGAGATAGTTGGATAGCATCACTGACTCAACGGACATGAAACTGAGCAAATTCTGGAAGATAATGGAGGACAGGGGAGCCTGGCATGCTGCAGTCCATGGGGTTCAAAGAGTTGGACATGACTTAGTGACTAAACAACAACAATAGAATATGATAAATTATTATTAAGACCTCCTCAGAGAACAATCTTGGATCCATACAAGAACAGTTGAACTTTGTAGAGATGAGAAGACAAGTCACTTTAGAGGTCCATCTAAATGTAAGGGTAGCACAGTGGGAAAGACTTTGCCTACCAATGCAGGAGACACAAGAGACAGGTTTGATCCCTGGGTTGGGAAGTTCCCCTGGAGGAGGAAATGGCAACTTGTTGCAGTATTCTTGCCTGGAGAATTGCATGGACAGTGGAGTCTGGTGGACTACAGTCCATAGGGCCACAGAGCCAGACATGACTGAGCATGAATGAATACAGGAACTGAATGTAAACTTCTACCTGAATCAATTCTTTTCTTGTTTGTTCTGCACTTGGCTTGTAGGATCTTAGTTCCTGCACCAGAGATCAGACGTAGGCCCTCGACAGTGAAAGTACAGAGTTCTAACCTAGACCACCAAGGAATTCTCAACCAATTATTTTCCTGTTTAAGATCTTCTGACAGATTTGTTTTTTGGGCTCCAAAATCACTGCAGATGGTGACTGCAGCCATGAAATTAAAAGGTGCTTATTCCTTGGAAGAAAAGTTATGACCAACCTAGATAGTATATTCAAAAGCAGAGACATTACTTTGCCGACTAAGGTCCGTCTAGTCAAGGCTATGGTTTTTCCTGTGGTCATGTATGGGTGTGAGAGTTGGACTGTGAAGAAGGCTGAGCGCAGAAGAATTGATGCTTTTGAACTGTGGTGTTGGAGAAGACTCTTGAGAGTCCCTTGGACTGCAAGGAAATCCAACCAGTCCTTTCTGAAGGAGATCAACCCTGGGATTTCTTTGGAAGGAATGATGCTAAAGCTGAAGCTCCAGTACTTTGGCCACCTTATGCGAAGGGTTGACTCATTGGAAAAGACCCTGATGCTGGGAGGGATTGGGGGCAGGAGGAGAAGGGGACGACGGAGGATGGCATCATGGACTCAATGGCGTGAGTCTGAGTGAACTCCGGGAGTTGGTGATGGACAGGGAGGCCTGGCGTGCTGCGATTCATGGGGTCGAAAGAGTAGGACACGACTGAGCGACTGAACTGAACTGAACTGACAGATTTATTTCACTGAGTTCAAGATAATGAGTATAAATATTATTTAAATATGACAAAATAAAAGTGGACTCTTCTGATTTTAATTTTGGTTAGCTTTGTTCTTCTCTTTATCCTAGCTTTTGAACAAAATATTTGAAGTCTTTCATGGATGTGTTTGCACATTTACAACTGGCTAGATTTTCATAGATTTCCATCATAATTTTTCAGATTCTGAGTTTCTCAATCACATAAATGAGGTAACTTTGGTGGTTTCATTCCCTTTAAAGACAGTAATGAAGAATGAAGGAACCCAATTCTCCAATAACTAGTCCTAGCAAAAATGTCAACATGTTTATAGCTCAAGTTAATAAAATGGAAGTAGGGGTCAATCAAAGATAAATTTGACCCGAGGGAAAAAAATTGTGAAACTGACAGGGAAAAAGAGCTCAGACAGTAAAGAATCCGCCTTCAAAGCAGGAGACCTGAGTTTGATTCCTGGGTTGGGAAGATTCCTTGGAGAAGGGAATAACTACCCACTCAAGTATTCTTACCTGGAATCCCATGGACAGAGGAAACTGGTGGGTTACAGTCCTTGGGGCTGCAAAGAGTCAGGACTGAGCAACTAAAACTTTTACTTTTCACTTTCATAGAAAAAAGTAGGAAAAATACTTTCTAACAATATCAGGAACAAAATAAGCAGTAAAGGAACTACCCAAACTAACTACCTTTTTAGTTAGTTTGGGGAGAGAATGATGAGGCTAAATAACATTGTCAGTTATATTTTTTATTAATAGTTATAATGCCATTTTTTCCCCTTAGAAATAAGCACCAGACTGTAAAGTCCCAAAAGGTTTATAAACTGAAGACTATTATGGTCAAGAAACAAAAAGGAAAGGATTTCCTAACCATGAGAATTTCTCATCCTTGGCTTACTTTCTGAGGACTTTGAACTTTTCTTTCACACAGGCCCTTGATAAATATGATTCTTCTATGTTGAAAAGGGTGGTATGATGTCACCTGAAGGCAAGGAACAACCAGCGCAGATGGAAGGGAACTGACAGTTCCTGGGCAACTGTTTTGTACCAATCTGTGCTATAGTCTCTATATAAGCAATCACACTAAGTCCTCAAAGTAAACACGGAGCCCTGGAGAACTCAGCGTTGCAGAAGTCAGAAAATACAACACATCTGGTGAGGAACAGAGACTGAGACTCAGTCTGCGAGGGTCTGATGCCCCTTCCCCACCTTTCTTCTATGCCCTGCTGCTTTCAGGGATGAGGTGTGAGTGAGTGACTTTGATACTCACATGTCTTTCAGATGAAGTTACATTTGGTCAGAAAATGACAAAATCTTCTATTTGAAAATAAGTATTTCTTACTTTTTGGCTTATGAGCACCGGAGCATCATTTAAGGAAGAGGCCCAATTTACAAAGTCAGTCACATTAATCATTCTGGCTCCTTTGAGCAGTTTCTCTTTCAGTTCAGTTGCATATTTTCTGGTTCCTCCTCTTATGAATGTAATAACATCATCAAAGAGGTCAGCCTCTGGGTTCGTTTCTGAGAAGAGAAAGAAGACATAAGTAAAGTGTGTATAGTTCTGTGATATTTGATAAATATTTATTGAACCCTTTCACAAGGTATAGTTCTAGTACATTTATTGAATTTTACTTATAAATATTACTTAGGTAATTTTTTCACCCCAAATCTCCAAGGGTAATTTTTACACTTGATCTTAGCCAGAAGGCCAAGAAGAGATCCAAGGATAATTTTTATTAGTAGGCAACTATAGATTTCAATCTATTTAAAGAAAATATAAATGGAATGGTATTTAAGATACATTAATAATTGAAATGAACATGAACTTGGGCAAGCTCCAGGAGATGGTGAGGGACAGGGAAGCCTGGTGCGCTGTAGTCCATAGGGTCACAAAGAGTTGGATATGACTGGATGATGAACACACACAACACAATAATTTAAAGTTCATCACATAAGCATGGACATACATGGGGACATGACTTTTTAAAAAAATAAATTTATTTATTTTTGGCTGCACTGGGTCTTCGTTGCTGTATGGGCATTCCCTAGTTGTGATGAGCAGAGGCTAATGTCCAGTTGCAAGGCATGGACTTCTGAGTGCAGTGGCTTCTCTTGTTGTGGAGAATGGGCTCTAGAGCACATGGGCTTCAGCAGTTGTGGTCCATAGGCTTAGTTGCCCCACATCATATGAAGTTTTCCCATATCCCCTGCACTGGTGGGTGGATTCTTAACTACTGGACCACCGGGGAAGTCCAACATGAACCTTGATTGCATGCATTTTTTGTTGAAGACTTGAAGGCAATGGCACCCCACTCCAGTACTCTTGCCTGGAGAATCCCATGGGTGAAGGAGCCTGGTGGGCTGCAGTCCTTGGAGTCGCTAAGAGTTGGACACGACTGAGCGACTTCACTTTCACTTCTCACTTTTATGCATTGGAGAAGGAAATGGCAACACACTCCAGTGTTCTTGCCTGGAGAATCCCAGGGACGGGGGAGCCTGGTGTGCTGCCATCTCTGGGGTCGCACAGAGTCGGACATAACTGAAGCAACTTAGCAGCAGCAGCAGTACCTTCATAATTATATTTTATATAAATTTGCATTGAGTATTTTAATATTATAAAATATCAAAGAATATGAAAAAAGAATAAAAAAGCACAATTTTCCCCACCACATTTCTTGCATATTTCTCCCTCAGTCTCTCCCAGACCAAACCACTTTTGAAAAGATTTGGGTGAATCATTTAGAGTTGTGAATTTTTTGAACTAAAAATCTAATTTCAAGATGATATTTTTATCCTTCCTTATTTTTATAGATGAGAAAACTGAACCTCAGAGGCATGGAGTGACTAGCCCAAGACCACACAGTAAGCTTCAGGGTCAAATTTTGAAATTATTTCATTTGATGGCAAGGTCAGCTTTCTTCTCACTTCAGCAGTAGTTCCATTCATGACCACATGTTTGTGACTGGTATGCTTTTAAAATTATTAGATTTTCCTCTCCTCTGTTTCTCCACTATCAGCTGACTCTTTAAAGGTGAATCTTAAGCATTTGCATTTCTGAAAATATTCTCAAGTATTTCTGATCAGAATGAAAAATTGAGAACTCCAGCACCACTCTTGATTATAAATCTGCCAGTGATTAGCAACATAGGTAATATTTATACCAAGCAAGTTTTATTTCTTTAAAAAGTTATGTACTGACTTAATGTTAAGGATGGATTAGGGATTTTCCCATTTTCACCCAGTTTTATTGAGATATAATTGACATACAACACTGTGTAAGTTTAAGGTAGACAACATAATGACTTGACATACATAGGTATATATATTACAAAATGATTGTCACAAAGTTTAGTTAACAAACATCACCTCATGTGGTTACAAAAAGGATTTTTTCCTTATGATGGGACCTTTTAGGATCTATTCTCTTAGCGACTTTCAAACATATCACACAGCAATGTTAACTAGAGTCATCATGCTGTATATTACATCCACAGTATGTGTTTATCTTATAATTGGGAGTTTGTACTTTTTGACCAGTTGGGTGAGGATGAATTAGGGGTTTTGAGTCAGGTGGAAAATTAGGGTGTTAAGGAGATGGTTTTGGCCTTCTCCTCTCTTGAGGGACACAGACAGCACCTCCTCTAGGCCATTCAGAAGCTTTGTTAAAATTAGGGGAAAATAAAGAAAACTTTCCTCAAGATATTTTTCTACTATTGGTATCCTACCATTGTCATGGTAAATATACAAATCTACAATGACCACCACCAGAGTTGTGCACTTTAGGGCTCAGCCACTGAATATATGTCCCCAGGTTACTTGTGTTTATAGCCATTTAGAAAACACTATAAAGATAAAATAGTTTTGGGGAATTTCCTGGCAGTCCAGTGGTGAGAACTATATGCTTTTACAACCAAGGCCCCACGTTGGATCCCTGGCTAGAGAACTAAGATCCCACAAGCAAGGTGGCTCAGCCAAAAAAAAAAATAAAATAAAATAGCTTTAAACACTTTTAGTTTTTTGTTTTGTTTTTAAATAAAGAAGAGAGACAATAAAGAAGACTCATAGTGACAGGGCAGTTCTCATGGACATTTTTTCCTTCTTTTTACCCTAGTAAGTTAAGTCATACTTACCCATTTGACCCATACCCTTCTTTGAGCAAAGTTTTGAATCAACATTTCCTGTAACTTCAACTCCAGCCTTCAGAGACAAATCCAGATCAAACCCGAGGCATCTCTTTACGTCCCTCACTTCAATACCTGTTTAATATATTTAGTTGGAAATTATTTGATAATATCTATCAATATCATCAATGAATTCCAATTTTGTTATTTTGTAAGAAACATACTGAGTTAGATTCCTAGACATTATTACTGAACTCAACTAACTGTAAGGTTATATCTGCCCCACTTTGCCCTCATGCTAGAATCTAGTGGTCTCCTTTGACTTTGCTTGTGAACTTAATGGTAAAAGACAAATATATTTACTGCTTGTGAAAAAGGACATGAGTCAGACAAGGGTGGTTATTGTGAAGACCTTTGTCTCTAATACCATAAAAGGGAGACAATGTCTAAAATGTACTGAATGATTATGTGCCCAGCATCATTCTAAGTATTTTGTGGAATTAACTAACTTAATCCTCACATTAACCTCTTGAGGTAAGCTTTATCATTATCCTCATTTTACAGATGAGGGTACAGAATCATGAAACAGTTAAGGAACCTGGTTTGGGCAGCTGATTTAAATACATGACACTTTGTTCTAGTCTTATGAATACTCTTTAGTAGACACTGGTCATGGGAGCTGACTCACTGTGGTGTGTGGATGCTCCAGTAATAAGGAATAAAAATCCTAATATTTACTTGAGTATATAGGAAATTATTTCTTTAAGAGTAACTGCCCAGGCCTCAGCTCATTGATCCTATAGTTTTTTCTCTTATTTATCATTTCTGATCACACACACGTATATAAACATGTAGCTGTTGTCCTGGAAGCCAAAATACTTTATGAAAAAAGAAAGAGATAGGCTAAGTTAGTCCCATCATGGATTAGAATCTCAAAGTGAGATTTAGAAGTAGATATCTGGGGTATTTAGTCATTCATTCATTCAGCAAGTGTCTTTGGTGTACCCACAATTAGTGAGAATTTAAGAAATGTTCTGTGGAATTTTCAATAGCAAAGGAGGAAGGAGAATAAAAATGGAAGGCAATGCTTCAAATTCAGAATATTAAATTTCCAACCTTAACCCAAGAAGCACGAGAATTCTAAGATGAGGATGAAAATATCTAAGTGACCCCAAAGCTTAGATTCTCTACCTCAGCTGTGGACCTTTCCATGACCAGACAGAGTCTGGACATCCCACACTGAGGTGGAGGATGTGACTTGGTCCTTGGGTGCAGCAAAGTGGAAAAGTAAGAAGAGTGATTCGCTCTTCAAAGACCCAAGGTTGACCTAATCACCTTTGTCTCCTAAGGCCAGAAGGTACATAGATGTAAGTAGGTAGCTCTGAGTTATCCATGATGAGATTTCAACCTGTAGGGTTTTTCACCAAAGCAACTCTTAGCCTGAAGGGCTCTTTGTGATTTGATCACCCTTCTCTTCTGATTTTCAGGTTATTTAAGACACATCCCTTTTGTGCCCCTTCCCCACATGATATCTGTCAGTATAGCCTACCAGTCAGGGCTCCTAGAGACCTATTTATACCATCTCTCGGGAACAGCCTTGTGAACAAAGAAACATCATACTCCACTTTTCCTGGCAATGCTTCTACTGGTCCAAGACTGAAGCATCAAAAGCAATTGGTTCTGGCCATTCATATTTGTTTCATCTACAAAATGTTTATCCACTGTGGGGACAGATCAGGCTTTAGCATCAGAACTGAACCCCCCTTTTATTTTCACTTGACACAGCCAGAGGCTAAGGATAAGAAGCTGTGGAAGTGGTTTCGGCAACATCTCCTTTGCTAAGAGATACACCCCAAAACTTTGAAAACAGAGAAACGAGATAGCTGACATCTATCACCTCTTTAAAGCGTACTGTAATTAGCCATGATTACCCACAAAATCAATAATTAAAACTTATTAACATAGAAAATTTGCATTTAGTTTATTTTTAAAAGGCTTTGAGGAAGTCTTTAGGGTAGGATTTTAATTATGTAGCTCACAGACCTATTCTGTACATATGGCAGACATTGATGATCAATAGACTGGTTCCAAATAGGAAAAGGAGTACGTCAAGGCTGTATATTGTCACCCTGCTTATTTAAATTATATGCAGAGTACATCATGAGAAACACGGGACTGGAAGAAACACAAGCTGGAATCAAGATTGCTGGGAGGAATATCAATAACCTCAGATATGCAGATGATACCACCCTTATGACAGAAAGTGAAGAGGAGCTAAAAAGCCTCTTTATGAGAGTGAAAAAGTTGGCTTAAAGCTCAACATTCAGAAAACGAAGATCATGGCATCTGGTCCCATCATTTCATGGGAAATAGATGGGAAAACAGTAGAAACAGTGTCAGACTTTATTTTTTTGGGCTCCAAAATCACTGCAGATGGTGACTGCAGCCATGAAATTAAAAGATGCTTACTCCTTGGAAGAAAAGTTATGACCAACCTAGATAGTATATTCAAAAGCAGAGACATTACTTTGCCGACTAAGGTCCGTCTAGTCAAGGCTATGGTTTTTCCTGTGGTCATGTATGGATGTGAGAGTTGGACTGTGAAGAAGGCTGAGCACCGAAGAATTGATGTTTTTGAACTGTGGCGTTGGAGAAGACTCTTGAGAGTCCCTTGGACTGTAAGGAGATCCAACCACTCCATTCTGATGGAGATCAACCCTGGGATTTCTTTGGAAGGAATGATGCTAAAGCTGAAGCGCCAGTACTTTGGCCACCTCACGGGAAGAGTTGACTCATTGGAAAAGACCCTGATGCTGGGAGGGATTGGGGGCAGGAGGAGAAGAGGATGACCCAGGATGAGATGGCTGGATGGCATCCCTGACTCAATGGACATGAGTCTGAATGACTCCGGGAGTTGGTGGTGGACAGGGAGGATTAAAGCCTGGTGTGCTGCAATTCATGGGGTCGCAAAGAGTCGGATACGACTGAGCGACTGAACTGAACTGAAGAGTCTTTTCTATGATTTCAACTGTGGTGAGAAACCTACTCAATATGGACCCAATTCAACTACCACTCTATGATTAGAACTGTCATCATATAAGGTAAAACTAATTTTCCACTTCTGCTTAAGACTTATATGTTGTTACCACTGCTTCTTCCTTCCACTCTGGGAGAAACTTTACAACGTTTCCTTTCCACTTCTCAAGAATACTTTGCAGATAATTGGCACACATATAACTGAACCAGTCTACAGATTAAGCAAGAGGTTATATAAATGATGTCTCCTGTACTTTCTGCTGTGGACTGTGCTAAGTCGCTTTAGTCAGGTCCGACTCTTTGTGACCCCATGGACTATAGCCCACCAGGCTCCTCTGTTCTTGGGATTCTCTAGGCAAGAATACTGGAGTGGGTTGCCATGCCTTCCTTGGGTCTATTCCCAACTCAGGGATAGAAGCTGCATCTCTTAGGTCTCCTGCATTGGCGATGGGTACTTTACCACTAGCCCCACCTGGGAAGCCCTTTGTAAATGTGCTTCACTAAAAGGAGCATCACTAAATAACATTATATTGCAATACTAATTTGTGCATTTCTCAGTAGCCTTGCTGAGTAGTACGTGGCCAAATGATCTGAGGTGGAAGTCAACTTGCTGTTTGATAGGATTTTAGAAGCCAAAAGGCAGGGAAAGAATTTTTTCAAAGAAGCAGGTTATAGAACTCTACCACTATTTTTAGTGCTAACCACTGGAAGAGGTTAGTGCTAGAAATAGTGGTTGATTCAAACAACATTGGAAGCTAGAGCTCTATTTCTCAAGTGTACCTTTCTGCTCCATGGACTTTTTATCCAAAACATATATTAGTTCATAGAGTCCTCCAAGAGACCCAGAGCTACTGTAGTGGGTTCCATAGGTTTCCAAAAATGCAAAATATCCCCCTTTTCATAAGCAGTTGGCAGAGCATTTATAGAATCCAAGAAAGTTGTTTCCAGCATGACATCCCGACTTCTCATCACAAATCTTCCCAGGTGAACTTTTCCTTTTACATGTAGAAACATTTTTTCCTTTATTGCAGAGCAGAAGAAAAGAAACATGAATTTTATCACCCTTATTTCAAATTCAAAACTCACAAAATTTAGAATTTCCATAGTCAATATGTTTTTTAGCCATGACTGCAAGGTAACACTTTAACCCATTTGAATGACAAAATTAAAATCCTATCAAAAGTGTTGATGAAGATGTACAGAAAATAGAACTCTCATGCATTGCTGGTGGAAGGGTAAATGGTACAATCACTTTGGAGAACTGTTTGGCAGTTTCTAAAAAAAGTCAACACTCCCATGGCCAGCAAATTCATTTCTACATAAGATCAGTAAAAGCAGTTCACAAAAAGATCTGTAAGAGGCTTTTATAGCGACTTTGAGCAGAATAGCTTAAAATGGGAAATGACAAATGTCCACTGACAGGAGAATTAATAGACAAATTGTAGTCTATTCACACAAAAGAATACTAGTTAGCAATAAAAGGGAATGAACTACTGATACAGGCAACAATACAAATAAATCTCAAAAATATTCTCCTGAGTGAAATATACACCAAGGAGTTTATACTGTATGTGTGCGTGTGTGTATGGCTGTTTCAGTCATGTCCAGCTCTTTGCGACCCTATGGACTAAAGCCTGCAAGGCTCCTCTGTCCATGGGGTTCTCCAGGCAAGAATACTGCAGTGGGTTGTCATACTCTTCTCCAGGGGGTCTTCCCAACCTAGAAATTGAACCTGTCTCTTATGCTCCTGCGTTGGCAGGAGGGTTTTTTACCACCAGTTTCACCTGGGAAGCCCATATACTCTATGACTCTATTGCATTTATATAAAGTTCTAGAATAGGTGAAACTAAGCCGTGGTCAGTCAGAGAAGGCAATGGCACCCCACTCCAGTACTCTTGCCTGGAAAATTCCAGGATGGGGGAGCCTGGTAGGCTGCAGTCCATGGGGTCGCAAAGAGCTGGACATGACTGAAACAGCCATACACACACGCACACATACAGTATAAACTCCTTGGTGTATATTTCACTCAGGAGAATATTTTTGAGATTTATTTGTATTGTTGCCTGTATCAGTAGTTCATTCCCTTTTATTGCTAACTAGTATTCTTTTGTGTGAATAGACTACAATTTGTCTATTAATTCTCCTGTCAGTGGACATTTGTCATTTCCCATTTTAAGCTATTCTGCTCAAAGTCGCTATAAAAGCCTCTTACAGATCTTTTTGTGAACTGCTTTTACTGATCTTATGTAGAAATGAATTTGCTGGCCATGGGAGTGTTGACTTTTTTTAGACTGAGCGACTTCACTTTCACTTTTCACTTTCATGCATTGGAGAAGGAAATGGCAACCCACTCCAGTGTTCTTGCCTGGAGAATCCCAGGGACAGCGGAGCCTGGTGGGCTGCCATCTCTGGGGTCACACAGAGTCGGACACGACTGAAGTGACTTAGCAGCAGCAGCAGCAAGCTGTGGTCAGAGAAATCGGGTCAGCAGTTGCCTCCTAGGTGGTAGGGGATTGATTCAAAGGACACGAGGGAATTTTCTTGAGGTGATGGAAGTATTTTGCATTTATTTGAGGAGGTGATTATAAAGGTGGATATAACAGTCAAAACTCATGGAACTATATGCTAAAATATTTTCATTTTATTTTATGTAAATTATACCTCACTAAGGTGACTTAAAATGTTAACAATTGAAGGATATGTAAACATTATATATGAAGCCCAATCTTATTTTATATACAAGGAAACTGGGATAAGAAAATTATCAAATTATTTTCCCCAAATCTGTGGCAAAGATTGATACTGAAAACCTAGGTTTCAGGCCTTTCTGTGCCTTCTCCTAAGTCCTCTGAATCTTTGATAACAAGGAAAGACAGACAATATTTGAAAAAGTAGTTTTCAAGTCAATCTAAACACCTCAGCACTTAAATGTTCCAAGGATGATGGCTTACATATCCCAAGGAAAACTGGGGCAGCGACAAAGAGCTATAGACTATCTCAGGCAAAACTAAACCACAATTGAGATCCCATGATTTTGTGGAAGGTTCTTTTAAAATTTTCCTGCTGTAGCTGTGGTGAACATGTGTTGATTGCATAGGAGTTTAAACCATTTTATTATTATTTTTTAAAGGTGAATCTTGGTATGTATGAATATCACAGCAAATTTTTTATGTTTTAGAAGCACAACTGTTTACACTGCAGGACATAACTTCAACTGATACTGGGTGATTCAGTATCTAACAAGAATCTTAAAGAAACTTATTCCATATTTACATGTTTTCCATTTGGTGAATTGCATAATCATTCTTAACAGAATCTCAAAGATGCACAAAACATATTTGAATTTCTTTTCATTTGCTAAAATTGAGAGGTGCATCTTATCAGAAAGACATTATATTCTTTGGTTCAGCTTATGTTAGAGATAGATCTTAGATCATTCCCATCCAAATCCATTCTTGTTTCTTCCATCTTAAGGGAATAAAAATAATTTCTTGGTTTTACTTGTCTGACCACTTGCCATCCATTTCTTTGCCCTCATTGTGTTTAGTCTCTTAGTTATGTCCAACTCTTAGTGACTCTATGGACTGTAGACCACCAACCTCTTCTGTCCATGAGGATTCTCCAGGCAAGAATTCTGGAGTGGCTGCCATGCCCTCTTCCAGGGATCTTCCCAACCCAGGTCTCCTGCATTGTGGGCTGATTCTTTACCATCTGAGCCACCAGGGAAGCTCAAGAATACTGGAGTGGGTAGTGTTCTACCTTCTCCAAGAAATCTCCCCAACCCAGTAATTGAACCTGCATTCAGACCTGAATGCAGGGGTCTCCTGCATTGCAGGCAGATTCCTTACCAGCTGAGCTACCAGGGAAGCCCAATTAGAAGCAAAATTCCTTTAAAGAGTTTTCTAGTCTGCTTGTTTCCAATTCTTCTCTTCCCACTTTCTCTTAAATCTAACCCATCATGCTGCTGCCCTCTCCACTCCCAACAAAACTTCTCTTTTATTCAAAACCTCTTCTGAAGGTGCCAGTGATCTTCACACTGCTAAAGCCAGTCATGTCTATATATCCTCTTTTGTATATTAGCACATTTGACACAGTTCATCACTCTTTTCTTTTTTGCCATCTAGAATAGTGCCTCTCAAACCACACAGTGTAAATATCTAGAGAATCTTGTCAAAATGCAGTTCTGACTCAGTAGGTTTGTTGTAGGGTCTGAGATCCTAACTTCCCAGTGACATTGCTTCTACTGGTCACAGAACACACTTTGAGTAATTAGGTTCTATGGCATTACCCTGGCTATATTCTTCTTTCCTTCACTCCTTGTTCCCCAGACCACTTTCTATTGAAGTTTCTTGAGTTTGGTCTTTGATCTTTCCTTTTCTAACCACACTAATATTTCAGTGGTCTCGCCAAGGCCTACAACTTGAAGCACCATCTATATGTTTTGCTGTTCAATTGCTTAATTGTGTCTCACTCTGTGGGATCCATGGATCCATGGATTGTCTCATTCTATGGGATCCACACCAGACTCCTCTGTCTTCCACCATCTCCTGTAGTTAGCTCAAATTCATGAGCATTGAGTTGAGGATGCTATCTAACCATCTCATCCTCTGCCACCTACTTCTCTTATTGCACTCAATCTTTCCCAGCATCAGGGAAATGAGTGGGCTCTTCTCATCAGGTGGCCAAAGAATTGGAGCCTCAACTTTACTAACCGTCCTTCCAATGTATGTTCAGGATTGATTTCTTTTAGGATTGACTGGTTTGATCTTCTTGCTGTCTCAAGAGTCATCTGCAGCACCACAATTCCAAAATATCAATTCTTCGGCTCTCAGGCTCCTCTATGGTCGAACTCTCACATCCATACATGACTACTGGAAAAATCATAGCTTTGACTATATGGACCTTCATCAGCACAGTGATCTCTCTATGCTGTCTAGGTTTGTCATAGTTTTCCTCCTAAGGAGCAAGCATCTTTTAACTCATGGCTGCAGTCAACTTCTGCAGTGATTTTGGAGCCCAAGGAAAGATAATCTATCACTTCTCCTTCTTTTCTCCTTCTACCTGCCATGCAGTGATGGGACCAGATGCCATGATCTTAGCTTTTTCATGTCGAGTTTCAAGCCAGCTTTTTTACTCTCCTTTTCATCCTCATCAAGAAGCTCTTTATTCCCTCTTTACTTTCTGCTCTTACAGTGGTATCATCTGTGTATCTATCTGAGGTTGTTGATATTTCTCCTAGCAATCTTGATTCCAGCTTGTGAGTCATCTAGCCCAGCATTTCACATGATGTATTCTGCATATAAGTTAAATAAGCAGGGTGACAATATATAGCCTTTTTGTACTCCTTTTCCAATTTTGAACCAGTCAGTTGTTCCATGTAAAGTTCTAACTCTTGCTGCTTGACACATATACAGATTTCTCAGGAGATGGGTAGGGTGGTCTGGTACTCCCAACTATATAAGAATTTCACACAGTTTGCTGTGACCTACAAGGTCAAAGGCTTTGGCATAGTCAATGAAGATGTTTTTCTAGAATTCCCTTGCTTTCTCCATGATCCAACGGATGCTGGCAATTTGATCTCTGGTTCCTCTCCCTCTTTGAAACACAGCTTGTTCATCTGGAATTTCTCAGTTCATAGACTGCTAAAGCCTAGCTTGAAGGGTTTTTAGTATAACCTTGCTAGCATGTGAAATGAGTACAATTTTAAAGTAGTTTGAACATTCTTTTGCATTGTCCTTCTTTGGGATTGGAATGAAAAATGACATTTTCCAGTACTGTGGGCACTGCTGAGTTTCTTGAATTTGCTGACATACTGACTGCTGTGCTTTAACAGCAACATCTTTTAGGAATTGAAATAGCTCAGCTGGAATTCCTTCACCTCCACTAGCTTTTTTGTAGTAATGCTTCCTAAATCTCACTTGACTTCACACTCCAAGATGTCCAGCCTTAGATGAGTGACAACACCATCTGGGTTATTAAGGCCTTTTTTGTATAATTCTTTCTGTATTCTTGCCACTTCTTCTTAATCTCTTCTGCTTCTGTTAAGTCTTAACCATTTCTGTCCTTTATTGTGCCCACCCTTGCATGAAACGTTCCTTTGATTTCTCCAAATTTCCTGAATAGATCTCTAGTCTTTCCCATTCTATTGTTTTCCTCTATTTCTTTGCATTTAAGAAGGCCTTCTTAGCTCACCTTACTATTCTCTGGAACTCTGCATTCAGTTGGATATACCTTTCCCCTTCTCCTTTGCCTTTATCCTCTCTTCTTCCCTCAGCTTTGTAAAGTCTCCTCAGACAAACAGTTGACCTTCTTGCATTTATTTTCTTTGGAATGGTTTGGTCACTGCCTCCTGTACAATGTTATGAGCCTCCATCCATAGTTCTTCAGGCACTCTATCAGATCTAATCCCTTGAATCTATTCATCACCTCCACTATATAATCATAAGGGATTTGATTCAGGTCATACCTGAATGACCTAGTGGTTTTTTCTACTTTCTTCTTTTTAAACCTGAATTTTGCAATAAGAAACTCATGATTTGAGTCACAATCAGCTCCAGGTCTTGTTTTTGCTGATTGCATAGAGCTTCCCTATCTTTGGCTGCAAAGAACATAATCAATCTGATTCTGGTACTGACCATCTGGTGATGTCCATGTGTAGAGTCATCTCTTGAGTTGCTGGAAAAGGGTGTTTGCTATGACCAGTGTGTTGTCTTGACAAAACTCTGTTAGCCTTTGCCCTGCTTCATTTTGTACTCCAAGGCCAAACTTGCCTGTTATTCTGGATGTCTCTTGACTTCCTACTTTTGCCTTCTAAATCTCTGTGATGAAAGGGAGATCAAACCAAACAATCCTAAAGGAAATCAGTCCTGATTATTCATTGGACAGACCGATGCTGAAACTGAAGCTCCAATACTTTGGCCAACTGATGCAAAGAACTGACTCATTAGAAAAGACTCTGATGTAGGAAAGATTGAAGGCAGGAGGAGAAGGGGATGACAGAGGATGAGATGGTTGGATGGCATACTGACTCAATGGACATGAGTTTGAGCCCGTTGCAGGAGTTGGTGATGGACAGAGAAGCCTGTCATACTGCAGTCCGTGGGGTTGCAAAGAGTTGGACATGACTGAGCAACTGAACTGATGATGAAAAGGACATCTGACATTAAGTGTCAGTTCTAAGAAGGCATTGTAAGTCTTCATAGAACCAATCATCTTCAGTTTCTTTGGCCTTAATGATTGGGGCACAGACTTGGATTACTGTATGCTGAATGGTTTGCCTTTGAAACAAACTGAGATTATTCTATTGTTTTTGAGATTGTATCCAAGTACTGCATTTCAGACTCTTTTGTTGACTATTTGGTCTACTTCATTTCTACTAAGGGCTTCTTGTCCACAGTAGTAGGTATAATGGTCATCTGAATTAAATTTGCCCATTCCCATCCATTTTAGTTCACTGATTCCTAAGATGTTAATGTTCAATCTTGTCCTCTTCTGTTTGACCACGTCCAATTTACCTTGATTCATTGGACCTAACATTCCTCGTCCTTATGCAATATTAAATCCTATGACTTTAAGCACCATCTATTTATTAACAGCTTGTGATTCAGCTGGTAAAGAATCTGCCTGCAGTGTGAGAGACCTGGATTTGATCCCTGTGTTGGGAAGATCCCCTGGAGAAGTGAAAGGCCACCCACTCCAGTATTCTGGCCTGGAGAATTTCATGGACTGTATAGTCCATGGGGTCTCAAAGAGTCAGACATGACTGAACGACTTTCACTTTCTTAAACTTAAAGCTAATTCCAGACCTCCTTCCCAAATGTCAGACTCATTACATCAACTTACTACTTTATGTCGCCAATGGAATGTCAAGTAGACATCTCAAACATAATCTAAAACTTAACTACGGGTCTTCTCCAAACCTGCTCTACCTGAAGTTTTCTCCATCTCAGCTGATAGCAACTCCATTCTTCTGGTTGCTCAGAGCAAAAGCTGAGTCATGTTTGACTCTACAACTGTCCTTTTCTGAAATGCCATCATCTCTCACTAGATTCTTGCAATAGGTTTTAACAAATCTTCTTGCTTTTGCTGCTAACTTTCATAATCTTGTCACAACAATATCCAGGGTAGTCATTTAAAATATATTAAAATATGTCAATCTTCTATTTAAAACATTCCAATGGTCCCTCTGTCACTCATTGAAAAAAATCAAACTCTTATCATAGGCTGCGAGGCCTTTTATTATCTGATTCAAGGTAACCTCACTAACTTTTTCTCCTGCTGGTTTACTTTGGCCTAATGTGCAAGTATATTCCCATCTTAGGGACTTGTCTTTAATAGATCCTTCTGGAGTTATATTTGACTATTTCCTCTCCTTCAAATCTTTATTCAGATCTTATCTTCTCAGTGAAGCCTATCCTAAAATTCTTATTAATTTTTTATTTTAATTTTTTTGTGCTGAGCTGTGTTTTCATTGCAGTAAATGTGCCTCTCTAGTTGTGCACAGGATCAGTATTTGTAGTGTGCAAACTTAGCTGCCCAGTGGCATGTGGATTCTTTTTTCTTGACTAGGTATTGAACCCAAGTTCTTTGCATTGGAAGGCAGATGCTTAATCACTGAACTACCAGTGGAGTGCCTTAAGTTTCTTTTTAAATATTGCCATCTGCCCAGGACTCCTAATTGCCTTATGCTACTCTACTCTCTCTTCATTTTATTCTATAGCACCTGTCATTTTTTAAATAGTCTATAGCTTCCCTTTTTTGCCGTTATGCTTATTTTTAATCTATCTTCCCTGCTAAACTTTCAGCTCCATGAGAATAAGAATCTTTGTTAGTTTGGTTCACAAATGTATTCTAAGCACCTAGAACAGTGCCTGGCCACGTAGTAAGTCCACAATTAAATAGCTGTTGAATGACTTCAAGGATTTTCCAACTGCACTCTTTGAGTGAGTGTGCATGTGAATAGAGGCAATGTACTGACCTATAAAAAACAGTTATATTGTTGCTGGGGATTGGGGGGCAAATGGAGGGAAGGGAGAGTTGGGAGTTTGGGATGGACACGTATACACTCTATATTTAAAACGGATAATCAACAAGGACCTAGTGTATAGCACGTGGAACTCTGTTCAATGTTATGTGGCAGGGGAGTTTGGGGGAAAATGGATACATGTATATATGTATGGTTGAGCCCCTTCACTGTTCAGCTATCACAACATTGTTAATAGGCTATACCACAATACAAAAGTTAAAAAAAAAGCAATTATACAATTAGGCATAATATAAATACTAACAGTGAAGGAGTATTATTTTTTAAGTGGAAGGAGGATACCTAAACAGGTGATTGTGATATCAGAAAAGGCAGAGTGAGCATTTTACCAGCATCATACTGATTACAGAAAGTATATTCTATATTTATCCCAAAGATGAAACAAACCACTAAACCTGGATTAAATATTAATAAACAAACACATTTTCAAAGTGTCAGATTAAATGGATGATTACAAAGTAAGCAGACAATTTCATATGCAATGTATATAATTTCATGGCATTGTTACTTTAGAAATACACTTTATAGTAAGTAGTCATCATTCTAAGACATTGCAATGAATTACCAAAAAATTCCTGAGCATGATTTAATTCTGAAGAGAATATAGATTAAATAGTCTGCTACCACAGTCTCAGTCAACAAGAATGTTCTGAATTTTTCTCTCTTTTTTTGGCTGCACCACAGGCATGTGGAATCTTAGCTACCCCTAACTAGGAATCGAACCCATGCCCATTACAGTGGAAACACAAAGTCTTAACCACTGTATCGCCAGGGGAGTCCCAAAACGTGTGCTCTGAATTCTTAATATGCTTGTTCTCTTTGTAACCACAAACACTCACATTACTACTAAATTGAAGGGATTTTTCTCCAGTTAACTTTCTTCCTCTGGACCCTCTAGCTACCTACACATTTGAACATTTGTTGGGTATTCTTTTTCTTTCTTATGAGCACTATCTTTTCTAAACAATTAAACTTAAAAAAGGGTGCTTGGTTAGTTTTCAAAATATTCCATTATATTTTCTATACTAAAGTTTGATCTTACCTTTTAGCCGAATATGATGACAGCAGTCTGTAAATATCCTCTTTGGAATATGTAAACCGAAATGTAGCCTCAGCAGCCAGCTTGGACGGACTTGAGATGTTCTTTTTGTCAGAATGTTCTAAATCTATGCATTTCTGCTTTTCAGTTGCTTCAACAGGTGTATATTTTATACTTAAATTTGCATTAACATTTAATTTCTTCTCTTCAATAATAGTTCTGAATACCTGAATCTCTTCTTCATGATTTTCAGTTCTGAAATTCTTGTCAGCTTTGGTCTAAGAGAAAATATACAAAAAACCACCCACAATAAATAGGAAAAGACTAAAATCAGGCAATTTATTTGAAAGAGAGTAGAGCAAAGAAGTTAAGAGTGAAGGCACAAAAGTGAGACTGCCAGTATTTAAATACAGACTTGATAACCTTGAGGATGTTGCACAATACCCTCTCTGCGCCAAGTTTGGTTCCTAGTCTATAAAATAGGGATACTCACCACACCTGGCCCGAAGGTTGTTATGAGAAATCAATGAAATAAAGCATACGAAGGGCTTAGAACCTAGCAAGCTTTCAAAAGCTAACATATTAATAATTAAAAAGCAAGTTGCACCACAGATCACATGTAAAATATATTCCCATTTGTGTAAAAATAGAAAGAAAAAAATGATAAAGCTAACCCTTCAGAAGCCTTATATACCAGGCACTGTTTTGACCATGTTACACATGTTAATTAATTTAAGTAGAAATTTTAAGACTTGAGCCCAGTTCTGCCTCTTAAACTTTTCACTCCACTGCCTAATCGGAAAAATAAATAAATAAATAAATAAATAAATAAATAAAAACTTCTATGTGCATAGAAAATTACTGGAAAAATAGACAACCCACAGAGTGTTCACCCTTGAGAAGGGGAACTGTGAACAGATAGATCTCTGGAGTAGTGTGGCAGGCTTGCTTCTTTCTTGCATTATCTTTTATGTTGTTTGGACATTTTGATTTTTTTAACTGCACTCATTTTTGCATGAGAAAGACTGACTAAACAACCTAGTTGTTTAGTTAAAACAACCTGTTTGTTTAGTTAAAACTAATTTAGCTAAAACAACCTAGATGTTTAGTTAGCTGTTTAATTAAAACTTTCTATTAAAACACATGAACTTATTTACAAAACAGACTCAAAGACATAGAAAACAAACTTATGGCTACCAAAGAGGAAAGGGTGGGAGAGGGATAAATTAGGAGTTTGGGTTTAACAGATAACACTAGTATATGTAAAATAGATAATCAACAAGATCTTACTGTATAGCACAAGAAACTATATTTAATATCTTGTAATCTATAGTAGAAAAGAATTTTTAAAAGAATATATATATATATATCTGAATCAGCTTTCTGCTCACCAGAAATTAACATAACACTGTAAATCGACTATACTTCAATAAAACAAAACTTTCTTTGCCAACTTGGTTACTGTCAGGCATCAGTGGGAGAGCTGTTAATCTTGACAATTAAACTCTTGTCTGGGAAAAGACACTCATCTCTTTAGTCAGTGACACAGATGGGACTTCGTAGCATACACTGAGTGACTTTAATGCATGGTGAATGGTAAGATCTGAATGTGTCTGTCTCCCCTTAAATTCACATGTTAAAATCCTAATGCCCAGTGGGATGGCATTATTAATAGAAGGTGGGGCCTGTGGAAGGAGCCTTCATGAAAAGATTAGTGCTTTTATTTATTTATTTATTTATTTTTTAGATTAGTGCTTTTATAAAAGTGACTCCACAGAACTCCCTCGTCCCTGGAAACCACGTGAGGATACAACAAGAAGTCTGTAACCCAGAAGAGGGCCCTCCCCTGGCCCTGGCACTTTGATCTGAGATGCCAGCCTCCAGGACTGTGAGCAGCAAATTTCTGTTGTTTCAAAGCTACTTGGTCCCTGGTATTTCATTACAGCAACCTAAGAAGACTGAGACAAGAAACTCAAAGTTATCCTCTAATGGGAAAGATTGAAATGTATATAATTTTCTTTAAAGGAAAGTGCTCAATGCAAAGGGAAAGGTAACCTAACCATGTCACTTCCCTGCTTAAAATCTTTGTCTTCCCTGCCTTTGAGATAAAGTCTAAACTAGATCTGTTCCAAGTTAGTCTCTTCCTGTCTATACTCCAGCCCACTGATCTCCTTTCCATTTCCACTGCCTATGTTTCCTCCCACCACAGGGCTCTTTTATGTTGTGTTTACTTTCTGGAAACTTCTGTACTTCCCCTGCCTCCTCCACCTTCCCATTACACAAACATTATACACACTCATACACACATACGTACTATATATCCTTTGGTCTAGTGAATCCCCATTACTATTTCAAGTCTGAGCTTAAACATCACTTCTTTAGGGAGATGTTTCTTCATCCCACAGACTAACAAATCTGTTTCCTATAACCTCTCATGGTTCTTCTTACAAAATGAAAAACTCTTCCCTTTTATAATTGCTTATTTAATAGATCTTCAGGTGGTAAACTCCTAGAAGTCAGGGACTATACCCATCTTACCCACATGCCACTATAGTTTCATCATTTAGTAAACTGCCTGGTGAAAAGTGGATGACAATAAAAAATTTATTAAATTTAATATGCAGCTCCAAGATAGCTAACATATGTATTGAGTGCTTACTCTGTGTCAGTAGTTGCTAAAAGTATTTTACATAAATGTTTAACTTCCCATCTTTTAATTTCTTGAATTATCCCTATTTTACTGATAAGAAGATAAAGGTTAAAAAAATGCATCCAAATCACACAGCTAGGGAGTGGCCCAGTCAGCAACGAAACCCAGGAAGTCTGATTCCAGGGCAGAATTCTTCATTTTTATGTTACACTGCCAAAGAGGGATTGATAAATTCTCTGTGGTAAATGAAGAAAAGGTTCATGGAAAAGTTTTTCTTGAACATTTGGCCTTGAAAAATTAATACATATATATATTATGCAATAATATTATATGTTATATTAAACTGAATCACTTTACTATATATCAGAAACTAACATAGCATTGTTAATCAACTATACTTCAATTAACAAAAAGAGAGAGAATGAATAAATTTCTATTGCCTTGAAATCTAAGGCTAGTAGAAGCAGTTGAAGACAATTCCACTCAGTTTTCCATGCTGAGTAGTGCCAAAGCTGAACAAAATGTTACCAGAAAACTCTCTCTCTCTAACTCTTCTAGAAGGCTAAGGTCTTCCTAGTTCATTGTCTTCTAATTGGTTGTAGGGTTAGAGTGGCATAATTTGTAGGCTCTTGTGCTTACATCTGAATTGGCTAGAAAGGAACTGGCCCTGGGCAAGGATCAACTTAGCAAGGTGAAGGACTGCTTGCTGGTATAAAGGAGTATTAGTCAGGGTGTCAATTAGAATGTTGAATGGTCCTGTTTCACTATGCTAGGATAGTAGTAGTGAGTAAAGCCTGAAATAGTGATGGTTGGGTCACACCCCAGAAAGCCCAGAGACAAGAGCTAGATTCAGTTCAGTTCAGTTGCTCAGTCGTGTCAAACTCTTTGTGACCCCATGAATCAGAGCATGCCAGGCCTCCCTGTCTATCACCAGCTCCCAGAGTTCACTCAGACTCACGTCCATTGGGTCCATGATGCCATCCAGCCATCTCATCCTCGGTCGTCCCCTTTTCCTCCTGCCAGCATCAGAGTCTTTTCCAATGAGTCAACTCTTCGCATGAGGTGGCCAAAGTACTGGAGTTTCAGCTTTAGCATCAGTCCTTCCAAAGAACACCCAGGACTGATCTCCTTTAGATGGACTGGTTGGATCTCCTTGCAGTCCAAGGGACTCTCAAGAGTCTTCTCCAACACCACAGTTCAAAAGCATCAATTCTTCAGTGCTCAGCTTTCTTTATAGTCTAACTTTGACATCCAGACATGACCACTGGAAAAAGCATAGCCTTGACTAGATGGACCTTTGTTGGCAAAGTAATGTCTCTGCCTTTGAATATGCTGTCTAGATTGGTCATAATTTTCCTTCCAAGGAGTAAGTTCAGTTCAGTTCAGTCGCGCAGTCGTGTCCGACTCTTTGCGACCCCATGAATTGCAGCACGCCAGGCCTCCCTGTCNCAGACCTTTGTTGGCAAAGTAATGTCTCTGCTTTTGAATATGCCATCTAGGTTGGTCATAACTTTCCTTCCAAGGAGTAGGCGTCTTTTAATTTCACGGCTGCAATCACCATCTGCAGTGATTTTGGAGGCCCCCCAAATAAAGTCTGACAGTTTCCACTGTTTCCCCATCTATTTCCCATGAAGTGATGGGGCCAGATGCCATGATCTTCGTTTTCTGAATGTTGAGCTTTAAGCCAACTTTTTCACTCTCCTCTTTCACTTTCATCAAGAGGCTTTTTAGTTCCTCTTCAATTTCTGCCATAAGGGTGGTGTCATCTGCATATCTGAGGTTATTGATATTTCTCCCAGCAATCTTGATTCCAGCTTGTGTTTCTTCCAGCTCAGCATTTTTCATGATGTACTCTGCATAGAAGTTAAATAAGTAGGGTGACAAGATACAGCCTTGATGTACTCTTTCCCTATTTGGAACCAGTCTGTTGTTCCATGTTCAGTTCTAACTGTTGCTTCTTTACCTGCATATAGGTTTCTCAAGAGGCAGGTCAGGTGGTCTGGTATTCCCATCTCTTTCAGAATTTTACACATACCCAATTGCTTGTTTAACATCCAGGAAATTAAAGCCCACAGATTGTGACTCATCTAAAGTTACCCAGTGAGTTACCCTAGCAAATTTTCAGAGCTAAAGATGAACAGATAATATTCAGAGCAAGAGAGAAAACTTACTTAATTTATCAAAAAAGTATTTTTTTTCTACTTATGTTGTCAAAGATCACCTACTAAATTAAGACTTTATTTTTTTTTCTAGTCACTGCAGTCAATTTTTTAAATTTTTTTAAGATAAGTTTATTTAATTGCAGGTTAATTACTTTACAATATTGGTTTTGCCACACATCAACATGAATTCGCCGCAGGTAAACACGTGTTCCCCATCCTGAACACCTCCCTTCCTCCCTCCCCATACCATCCCTCTGGGTCGTCTCAGTGCACCAGCCTCAAGCATCCAGTATCATGCATCGAACCTAGACTGGTGATTCATTTCATATATGATATTATACGTGTTTCAATGCCATTCTCCCAAATCATCCCACCCTCACCCCCTCCCACAGAGTCCAAAAGACTGTTCTATGCTTCTGTGACTCTTTTATTGTCTCGCATACAGGGTTACCATTACCATCTTTCTAAATTCCATATATATGCATTAGTATACTGTGTTGGTGTTTTTCTTTCTGGCTTGCTTCACTCTGTATAATAGGCTCCAGTTTCATCCATCTCATTAGAACTGATTCAAATGTATTCCTTTTAATGTCTGAGTAATACTCCATTGTGTATATGTACCACAGCTTTCTTATCCATTCATCTGCTGATGGACATCTAGGTTGTTTCCATGTCCTGGCTATTATAAACAATGCTGCGATGAACATTGGGGTACATGTGTCTCTTTCAATTCACACTGTTTCCTCAGTGTGTATGCCCAGCATGGGATTGCTGGGTCATAAGGCATTTCTATTTGCAGTTTTTTAAGGAATCTCCACACTGTTCTCCATACGGGCTGTACTAGTTTGCATTCCCATCAACAGTGTAAGAGGGTTTCCTTTTCTCCACACCCTCTCCAGCATTTATTGCTTGCAGACTTTTGGATCACAGCCATTCTGACTGGTGTAAAATGGTACCTAATTGTGGTTTTGATTTGCATTTCTCTGATAATGAGTGATGTTGAGCATCTTTTTATGTATTTGTTAGCCATCTGTATGCCTTCTTTGGAGAAATGTCTATTTAGTTCTTTGGCTCATTGTTTGATTGGGTCATTTATTTTTCTGGAATTGAGCTGCAGGAGTTGCTCGTATATTTTTGAGATTAGTTGTTTGTCAGTTGCTTCATTTGCTATTATTTTCTCCCATTCCGAAGTCTGTCTTTTCACCTTGCTTATATAGCTTCCTTTGTTGTACAGAAGCTTTTAAGTTTAATTAGGTCCCATTTGTTTATTTTTGCTTTTATTTACAATATACTGGAAGGTGGGTCATAGAGGATCCTGCTGTGATTTATGTCGGAGAGTGTTTTGCCTATGTTCTCCTCTAGTTTTATAGTTTCTGGTCTTACGTTTAGATCTTTAATCCATTTTGAGTTTATTTTGGTGTATGGTGTTAGAAAGTGTTCTAGTTTCATTCTTTTACAAGTGGTTGACCAGTTTTCCCAGCACCACTTGTTAAAGAGATTGTCTTTAATCCATTGTATATTCTTGCCTCCTTTGTCAAAGGTAAGGTGCCCATAGTTCAGTCCAGTTCAGTCGCTCAATCATGTCCGACTCTTTGCGACCCCATGAATCACAGTATGCCAGGCCTCCCTGTCCATCACCAACTCCCGGAGTTCACTCAAACTCATGTCCATTGAGTCAGTGATGCCATCCAGCCATCTCATCCTCGTCTAGTTTCATTCTTTTACAAGTGGTTGACCAGTTTTCCCAGCACCACTTGTTAAAGAGATTGTCTTTAATCCATTGTATATTCTTGCCTCCTTTGTCAAAGGTAAGGTGCCCATAGTTCAGTCCAGTTCAGTCGCTCAATCATGTCCGACTCTTTGCGACCCCATGAATCACAGTATGCCAGGCCTCCCTGTCCATCACCAACTCCCGGAGTTCACTCAAACTCATGTCCATTGAGTCAGTGATGCCATCCAGCCATCTCATCCTCGGTCGTCCCCTTCTCCTCCTGCCCCCAATCCCTCCCAGCATCAGGGTCTTTTCCAATGAGTCAACCCTTCACATAAGGTGGCCAAAGTACTGGAGCTTCAGTTTTAGCATCATTCCTTCCAAAGAAATCCCAGGGTTGATCTCCTTCAGAATGGACTGGTTGGATCTCCTTGCAGTCCAAGGGACTCTCAAGAGTCTTCTCCAACACCACAGTTCAAAAGGATCAATCCTTCAGCGCTCAGCTTTCTTCACCATCCAACTCTCACGGCCATACATGATTACTAGAAAAACCATAGCACTGACAAGATGGACCTTTGTTGGCAAAGTAATGACTCTGCTTTTTAATATGCTGTCTAGGTTGGGCATAGCTTTTCTTCCAAGGAGTAAGAATCTTTTAATTTCCTGGCTGCAGTCACCATCTGCAGTGATTTTGGAACCCCACAAAATAAAGTCTCTCACTATTTCTATTGTTTCCCCATCTATTTGCCATGAAGTGATGAGAACAGTAACGCTGAAGAAGCTGAAGTTGAATGTTTCTAAGAAAACCTACAAGACTTTTTAGAACTAACACCCAAAAAAGATGTCCTTTTCATTATAGGGGACTGGAATGCAAAAGTAGGAAGTCAAGAAACACCTGCAGTAACAGGCAAATTTGGCCTTGGAATGCGGAATGCAGCAGGGCAAAGACAGAGTTTTGTCAAGAAAATGCACTGGTCATAGCAAACACCCTCTTCCAACAACACAGATCATGGTATCCAGTCCCATCACTTCATGGGAAATAGATGGGGAAACAGTGGAAACAGTGTCAGACTTTATTTTGGGGGGCTCCAGAATCAAGCAGATGGTGAATGCAGCCATGAAATTAAAAGACACTTACTCCTTGGAAGAAAAGTTATGACCAACCTAGATAGCATATTCAAAAGCAGAGACATTACTTTGCCAACTAAGGTCCGTCGAGTCAAGGCTATGGTTTTTCCTGTGGTCATGGATGGATATGAGAGTTGGACTGTGAAGAAGGCNCTCCTTTGCTTTTTGCTTCTCTTCTTTTCATAGCTATTTGTAAGGCCTCCCCAGATAGCCATTTTGCCTTTTTGCATTTACTGCTATTAGGCCCAGGTTAACAAGAGAGTGAAATTATCAAGACAAACAGAACTGTCTTTAAAGATTCTCTCAGTTGTTCTCTCTTTCTTTTAGGATCATTATCTACATATTCCTCCAACTATTTACCATGGTTCTTTTTCTTGAGAGAAATGGGCTCATATAGTTTATATTAAACTATCTACATATCTTACATAGTCTACATTTAAGAAGACATCAGCTTAAATTTTGGATGTTAATGTACTAAACATATATGTGGTTCACGTCAAAAATAAGTTTTTTGGAGGCAAAGTATGATTTATTTGTCTGCATACAGCCATAGATACTGTTTTTTATTTTAGAGTATTTCTACTCTCTGTTTAAAGCATATTATTATTACCCTTGTGTGTAGAAACTTCAGTCTCTTCCTGAATGTGGTTAAAACATGAAAAAGACTGAAATGCTGCTTAAGCCTCACTATTAATGAAACTGAAAGAGGAATCAGGACGTAAGAGGAATGAATGCCTAGGAAGCACTCTCAGCAACACTTCCCAGAAGTTCATCTCTACCTCTCAATAATGCTTCCTGATTAACAGCTGGACAGATGCTTTTATCCAGCTGATAATTTATCTTCTTAAATATGATTGCTTAAAGAAAAGTTACTTTATCCTGAATATTAGATCTCTTTCTCTTCTTCTCGACCAAATAGAAGCTACTGCAAGTCAAATGTATAGACTTGAATTAAAATTCCTGCATTATTCTAGATCCAACATTTGCAGTCAAATGTTTTATTTCCCAGGAGTTGGAGAGGTCAAATAGGATGGATTCAAGAATGGACACTTAAGTAGAAAAATCAGAAAACAAATCCCTGTTTTTCTTCTACTCTCCTGGCAACAAATTCTAAATAAAAACTGTGAACAAACAGGAAAATCCCTTCTTCATTATTTGCAAAGCATTAACATTTTAATTTATTCTAATTATTGTTTCCCCACAGACCCATCGATTTGAATTTGAGCCTTTTAATTAAAAAATGTTTCTCAACAATCAGTGGCCATACAGCACTAATAGGCAAGAACATTTCTATAACAAAATAAATACTGCATTTGAACAATAATCCTTGTGTAAATCTGTATATCTGTGACAGGAATTAACAAAAACAGTTTATAAGTTCATTACTCTATCAAAAGTACATGCAATTCTTTTCAAAATTAAAGGGAACCTCTTCCCAATTCTTTCTGTTGTTTTTTTCTTGGTGTATTTATTCTGTTTTGATCATTTTTCTGTGACATTGTCCTTGTGATGCTAAAACAGTAAATCTATATTGAGGACTTGGTTTAATATGGAGCAATTTTTGAAAAGGTGCTTATTTTCTCCCTTTTAAGTGCCAATTAAGTCTCATTTTAAGATCAAACTTTATTGTATTCTGTAAGTTCTTGGGAAGGGGCACTGGAAAGGAATGGAAATCTGGTACTTCCAGTTTAAAGAACCTGTCCGTTTCTGACCTAAACTCTTTTCAAGAACTGTCTATGGTACTTCATCATTGTGATCAGCTGGATAATCCAAAAAGAGAGGGGAGATTTTAGTAACTGACAAGTATAAAAAGAAAAAATAAAGTGTTTTTTTTTTTTTCATTTTGTATATGTGTACGTATGACATCTGTGTATGTGGGCATGCTCAGTCTCTCAGTTGTGGCCTCTTCTTTGCAAACCCGTGGACTGTAGCCACCAGGCTCCTCTGTCCATGGAATTTTTCAGGCAAAACACTGGAGTGGGTTGCCATTTCCTACTCCAGGAGATCTTCCCAACCCAGGGACTGAAGCTGTCTCCTGCATTGGCAGGTGGATTATTTACCACTGGGCCATGTGGGAAGCCTGGTGTGTATAATATACATATATATATATACAATTTGATTAACTTTAAATTTCCTTATTTGATTTTCTATACTCATACAGGTACCTTTACTATAAAAATCATATTTTTTTTGTTATAGACAACAAGCACCTCTGGGAGGTAGCACAGGAAAGAGCAATAGGCAAGCACATTGCCTCAAAAACTGGACACCTTAGATTCAGGTGCTTAGTTGCTCAGTCATGTCTGACTCTTTGTGACCCCATGGACTGTAGCCTGCCAGGCTCCTGTGTCCATGGGGATTCTCCAGCCAAGAATATTGGAAAGGGTTTCCATGCCCTCCTCCAAGGGATCTTCCCAACCCAGAGATCAAACATAGGTCTCCAGCATTCTTTACTGTCTGAGTCACCAGGGAAGCCCAAGAATACTGGAGTGGGTAGCCTATCTCTTCTCCAGGGGAACTTCCTGACCCAAGAATTGAACTGGGGTCTCTTTCATTGCAGGTGGATTCGTTACCAGCTAAGCTGCCTGGGAAGTCCCCCTAGATTCATATTGCCTCTTAAATATATTACCTCAGGCAAGGCAAAATAGTTAAATTTTGTGTATCAATCCCTTCACCTATAAAATGAGGATAATTGTAGTACTTGTCTTAGCAAGTTTGTACAGAAATTGAATATGATATGCCAAGTAAATATAAAACAATGTCAGGCATACAGTAAGCATTTAATGTTTGCTATTATGTTAGCTATTTTTTAATGTTTTTTTTTCTAACAATCTTAAATGAACCTATGTACAACTCTGCTGCGTTCCTACAGATCAGCTGAGATAGATGATTTCTTCCATCCAAATTTAGACACTGCATTTCTCCTTCTGGAGAAATTGAGGAATTTCCCATCCAAGATTTTGGCTGATACTGTTATGTTTTTGGAATACCTTTGGAAATGCTCTCTTGAAGAGGAGACTGTTTAGAAAGACAAGAGTATGATCCAGCACTGAATGTATTGGATTAAATATCAATGTTCCTGATGATGACCTTGGGCAAACCATTTCCCCATGCCTTAACTTTCCTTATCTCTAAAATATGATTTTCCATCCTGTCTCAGGAACTGGAAGGTGGGGGTTAAAAATAGCTTGTGATTTATTATGAGCTATAAAAACTAGAACTATAGTGTTGTTTAATGTATTATGTATTACCAGATAAATCTTTTAACAGCTTCACATTGAAATAACAGGCAGGATTCATTTAGGGAAAGATAATTGGACTATAGAATTAGTATGTTTGACAATAGATATTAGGAACCGGTAGCTTAGTAGTAGTCATGATGGTCCCATAGTGAAAGTTTATTTTGCACAATAATTACTGTTAAAAGTATTCCTGACTTTTAAGAAATAAAGTTTTTGTGTGTGAAGTCCTCCTGTCTAGATATATACCCATGTGTTTATAGATTACATACAGCCAAGATATTTTTTTTTTCTTTTAACAAAAAGTGAAATCAGTTGAAGTGACTAACCTCTGCACACTTAATAAGGAGGATTTTGTCGAGTGTCCTCAGTCCAAGGACCTGTTTGCATCTGACTCCTTGTTCAGTCCAGAAAAGGCAACAGCAGTGGCAACACACCCTGACAACTTGACTGAAATCACTGCCAGAGCTGCCACCGAGGTGGCTGAGCAGACTAATGATGTTTTCAGTGTTGATCCTCCCGGTCTCCAGCTAGTCCCAACCTTGTTGCCCACTCCCTTGGAATCTGCATACACGGACAATAAAGCAGTGGGGGGAGTGAAAAGTATCCTGCCACATCACCCTTAATGTACCTCTCCGAATTAATAAGGTCAGTTTTGCATTTACGGCTTTTGCCTCTTGCTAATATTCCCTATCCAGAAGAGAAATTTATTTCTTTTCTCTTTTCCCTCTCTCTCCTTCTCTCTGTCGAACATACACATATGCACACGCATATATACAGCACAAACACACTTGGGAAAACACCCACACAAAGAAAATCACACTCTCCATCATTTCCAAAAACACCCACTCTTACCTCTCACTATAGCGCCCATGTACACACACACTCTGCGTGGGAGAATCACAGACCCATACAAAATGCCACGTACCCGGAGAGTTCAGAATGCTTTCTATGTCTGCAGATTGAACCTACACACTACGCACGCCTATAGACGCTCTCAGTTGCCCACTTCCAGGAGCAAAACTCCCTCCAAATGCAATAGTCTTGCTCTTTCCAGCAGGCAGCTCCTCATGAGCCCAGGGACAAAAGCTGGCCAGGGTACTCTTCGTGTGGTACACCGGACAGAAGCCATCATTTGTGGGCAATGAGAGCTGCAAACTCACATGGGCGGTTCTCTTCACCAAGCCCTAAGATAGATACTATATAATTCCTCTGATAGTTTCTGGAACGCAAATGGAGACAGAACCCTTTGCAATTATTTCTTCCAGAACCAGTGCTGCAGCCCTCCCTCTCCCGAGATGGTATCAGATTTCCGAAAAGGACAGATTTCCAATACGCGCCTAGTCTAAGGAACTTGTGGGTTATAAGATCTGGGCCAGGACCAACCAAAAAATATTCGAAAATTGACACACAAAAGCAAAACACGCTCGTCTCCGGCGAAGCTCCCCTACACCTTCGGATGCGGGAAATAGGGTACCATTTAGATGTGAAAGAGAAGCGGGAGGCTTAGTAATAGCCAGTAGATGGCGCAAGAACTCTTCCCCTGTATGATGTTAACCCTTGAGTGGTGAGTTGGCGCTGCCAGGTCGAAACGTATAGATACATACGTTTTCCGTTTTGAAAGAACCTTCTCATTTACATATGCGGGACCGATTCAGAATTAAGACAAATGGGTATCTGTTCCAGATAACTACCACAATAAAGTAGTTTAACTGCAGCACACAACAGCTAAAACCCGTTTAGGGAATATAAAAAGGCGAACTCTTTCGGAAGATGACGGACTCCCTCCCCACTTCACCTCCGCCCTGGTCACGGATTAAATCCTTTTACTTCGTGAATCAAAAAACCCGGTCATGGGTTTACATCTAAGCACTTGAATATGTAAATGCGTGTGTGCAAACAAATTCTCTGTGATCTCCCTTTTTCAATTAAATCACAGGATGATTAATGTGAGACGCCTGCCTGAAATATACTGCAACTACAGTAGTAACACATGTCCCATTATAAAGACGTGGCCATCGATGAACCCGGTTCACTATCATCACATTTTCCCTAAAAGCAATACAGATTCTCCGATTAAAATATTCCTGTAACACATTTCTATAGTCACAGGCTGGAATGGAGAACTCACTAACATAATATTTCTTGGGCTGCTTTTAGAGGCAGAATTGATCTATTCCGGGGGGAAAAAAAATCAAACCTCTAAATTTCAAATATTGTGGGGAGTTTGTCAAAGAGAGGAGCTGGGCTTTAAGAGGCTCACTAGTGGTTTCTGGTGGTTGCTATAACGAGATAGAATTGAGGTAGATTTTGGTGGAGGGGAAAAAAACGCACAAGAAAAGGCAGAATCCAGAGTAGCAGAGACTTTGTGCCCCCGTTGGAGAGAGATGGTTGAGTCCTCTTCAAGGTTGCTGTGGTATCCCAGAAACACCATTCACTTCGAGCTGTGACCGCGCACCAACAACAGCAACAACTCCACTGCACCGGGCTGAGGAGCAGGAATTGGGAGCTCGCGAATAATATGAAAGGGATCCGCAAAGGGGAAAGCCGATCGAAGGAATCCAAATCCCGGGAGCCTGGCACGAGAAAATGCGCTAAATGTGGCCGCCTAGACTTCCTCCTGATGAAGAAAATGGGGATTAAAAGTGGATTTACGTTCTGGAACCTCGTCTTTTTATTGACGGCGTCTTGTGTGAAAGGTAGGCTTGCTTTCGGGGGTCCCCTCTGCTTTGGATGGAGGTGAGCTGACTTGTCGCCAGAGACGGGTAGCTTACTTTGCAATTTGCACGGATAAAATCATCATGATAATACTGAAGAAGGAGTTGATTCACAGCTCTTTTTCTCCCTCAGATAGGAAATGCATTTTGCTTGCCAGATTTGGCGTTCAATGCAGTGATTGAGCTTGTGCTCAATAAATATTCTTGCAGTATGCTCAAACGAATACGTGAGTTGGTTCGTATAGCCTCTAACTAGTGGATACCAGGCAGAATTCCTCTGCAAGACTTTTCTTGGTGATGAGGGTTACCTTGATTTCTAGTCAAATCAGGGGGTTTGATGCTTTGGTTGGAATATTTATATTAAAGACGCTCCTGGAAATGCTTTTTAACCCTTTCAGGTAGGAAAGTTACCGACATGTTAGGAAGGTGCTGCTTTTAAATGCATTAGGGCACAGGGGTCTTTCAAGAATCCCCCCACCCCGCCACCCCCAACCAACAAGAATGTGTGCATGCATATGTGAATTATTTCTACGTGGGCTCCTTTGCATTGATAAATGATAGAGGCTCTTTCCTAGGTCCTGTGATAGAGGTTTGGCTTAAAATGGGGCTTTTGAACGGTCTGAGACGCCAGGAAGTGTAACCAGATACATTTGAGGATGAATGAAGGTAGGAGCAAAGTCATTAGCTGACGACCAAAAAGAAAATCCCCAGCAAGTCTCGGCGTTCAGACAGGTAGAGTGAGTGTCACATGCACAGACAAGGGGAGGAGGTGGGTGGGATGTAAAATTCAATCCTAAGCAGGAAGGCAAGGGACAGTCAGGATCATTGGAAGGAGAGCTGTCCTCTGGGAGAAAATAGATTCCCAGCTCTGTTCTACAACTTCTCCTGCGCCCTGCTGCCCATTAATTGCTGCAAAAAAAAAAAAAAAAAAAAAAAAACACTCAGGCGGTGTTTATGACTCATGCTATCATTTTTGAACAACCACCTCCCCGTACTCATGGCAGCTCGCATAGACGCGACGGATGTCGTTTTCAGTGAAGCTAGTTTCAAGTCGGGGGTGGGCGGTAGGGGTTGGGGGGGCTGTTGGCCCGGGCGCGCCACCTCTGTCCTCACAAACTGGACGCTTCTTCCTTTGTAAAGGAGTGTCTCTCTGAACCGCAATCAGGCCGCGTCTCTATGAAACAGTTTATTGTCCAGCTTGCAGCTGGCTGTCCCCCCCACAGAAAGCAGTCCATTTGCATTCAGTGGAAATGATAATTCATGTTTTGGGTGGAGGGAGCTGGAAGGGTTACCTCTCCTTCTATTAGGGACCAATGATGGGCGACATGTCTCGAATTTTAATTGACATTCCAAATGCCAAGAAGTCGTCCCAGGTCTCTGTGGCAGCAACTGCCTTGTAATCTTAACCTGCTCCTTAAAGCTTGACCCACCCCCTTTCGCCGACCCTCACCAGCCTCAGAGCAGCTTTGAGCCAAAACGCTTGTTCTCTACGGGCGCAACTACACAGTCTAGTGAGCAAAACGCGTCTTGGGTTGCTTACAAGGGGCTCTCGTCGCCGGCTCGACGTATGAGGAGCCTCGCATTTATGCTTAGCTCGCCTGCCACTGGGAGTCGGCGGTTAATGGATGGCCCTGGGGTTTGGCTGCTAGGAGCCGGCGACAGCTTCTGGCAGGAAAAAATGTTGAGGTGGCTCCTGCTAGATGACCGGGGGGTTAAGTGCGAGTTTTCACGCGATACCTGTTGAGTCAAAACACACTGGAGGGGCAGATGGAAGAGGGAGTCTCCGAAGCTGGTCGAGCATGCCAGGCTGACAAACCCAGAGCCCAGCAGCCTGCGATTACAGCCCGGCTGCCCGGACCTACCATATTTCCCAGATAAGCCGCGCCGATAGAAACGAAAGGCGCGTCAGTTTGCTTTAAATGGAACTGGAAACGAGAAACACCACCCCTCCACTCCCCCCTCCTCTACTCACAGCTCCTGTACTTTGGACTGAGATAATCAGTCCACTGAATATATTCCAGTTTCGGGGACATTGGGAAGAAGGGGTGTTTCACACTCTGCTTTGATCTTGTCCAAAATCAATTTTCAACGGACCATTAATTTTTTTTAATGGTAATAAGGTGCTTCATTGTCACTTATCTGACACTTGAAAGGCATTTACTATATTTTACAACTTGGAACGCCGTCCTCAGATTCTGAGACACAAACTTACAGAGGATATATTCTTTAGATTTACTCCCGGTTGCCAGTGGTGCCAGTTTTTACGATTGCTTCTTCTTCTTCCCCTTCTCCTTATTTTATTTTAATTCCACCTACGTCTCAAGGCTTTTCATGAAACCAAGATCGCAGCAATAGCTTGAATGTTCTTTCCCCTAGTGTCTACGAACGCTTTTGTCTTCCACAGTGTTTTTCTTCCGGTCTTCCAGGCCCACGGGAAAGCTCGGGATGGGCAGTCTTTCTAAGGGCTCTGTAGGTTCTAATCTGGGGCTAGGGCTAAGGAAGTCTGTGGCGCGTGCTTTTCCAGGTAAACAGCTCAGGCCTTGAGAATTCACCTTTTGTCCATACTTTTCATCTTTTACTATCTCACCTCTGCCTGCAACAGCAATGACAAAGAGGCTCAGTGGGAGAAATCGCCTCAGAGTAGAAGGCAAAGTGGGCTTCCGTAGTAGGCCTGGATCGCTCCAGTGGTATTGGAAAGAGAGGCAACCCTCTCTGGGCTTTTTATGCCCACTGTTGTCATCTGAAATAAAACGCCATGGAGGGCACCAACTTGGGGGCTGGAGCGAGGTGGGCGCTGCTTAGGCTGATGCATGCTGCGTGAAACACACACAGCAGAGATTTCTGAAATGCAGCCTGCAGCTGCAGCCTGCCTGTTTTAGGTTTCAGTCAAACAGAATACGTGAATCTTCAAGTCGTGCTTAAACGTCCCGCCCACGTAAACAAACACTGGCAGGGTGCTTCCTCACACTCCTTGGGAGATCCCGGGGGAACACACAAATCGTGCGGGGGGGTAGGGGGGAGAAGGTACAGAAAGCACTGACCTCCGAGGACAAACAGGTGTGAGCTAGCATGCTACACCCCCACCCTGTACTAGAGCCTGCTTTCAAGACTCCTTGCTGGACCCCCGGACTTCCAGAAGGATCTGCGTTTCTGCGTGCTCTGGGACTCCAAGGAGATATTACTCCCGCCACAGAGCTCTTGGGAAGAGCCGAGCTCGCAGCTTGTCCCGCAGTTAATTAGTGCCGGCAAGGGTCGCGGTGTCCACGCAGGAGGAGAGCTACCAGCAGCGCTCATTAGCACCTTGTGCTCACCCCAGGGTGGCCTCGTTGGAGGTGTCAGCCCCAAGCTTGTGCTCTGGGTCTGATAACTCTTACTTTCCCGACCTCAGGGTGATATCTGACCTGTCAGTATCGTTAACAAAATTTCTGTCGCGTCTCCGGTCTCGAGAGAGCTTTACAAAGATGGTTCTGTTGGGTGAATGTCTTTACAAACCAATAACTGCACCCAACAAAAAGCCACCCACTGCCACCGCCACCATCAAAACCCTTCCCCTGAATCTGACAAGACTGAGTCAGCTGCTGAGAGACAACCTTCTTGTTTGGGTCGGGGTCCTTGTCCTGCTGCAGTCTGGTCAGGCAGCCCTCCCCTCCAACTGTTTTTCTGGAAATACTTTATTGCTTCTAGAAGACCAGATTCCCGAAATATTCATAGACCACTGAGGTTGAATTGAATGCCTGACTTCTTGGCCTTTAGCGATTGTGACGGGTTGTGTGTGTGTGTGTGTGTGTGTGTGTTGCTGGGAGGGGGGAGTCCACATGGATCAAGGTGGAGGAGCCTTCTGGAGGCCTCCAGGGTGGGGGTGGGGGTGTGTCCGAGATGGACCGGATGGCGGGTTACACAATGTGTGTTTCTGTTCCCGGACTCTAGCTGATCGGTGGTGCTGCGACCACTGCTGTCAGGTGTCCCGGTGGAGGTACAGAGAAAGCTCCATTTTCCCAAGCTGACCCCAGCGCTGCTCTCACCAAAACAACTTCTCTAACAGGCTCCTCGGGAGTTCAAAAAACTCGCCGGAGAAGGAGTAATGGGGATTGATTCCCCTCTTCCATCCCCTTCAACCCTTTCCCTGCTCTGTCGCCAGGGGGAGGAAAGCAAGCACGAGGCAGTCCCAGGACTGGAACTCCACAGGGCTCTGTTGGATCCCAGGGGAAAGCGCAGAAGAAATGAAACAGCACAGGGTCATCCTGGTTGTCCTGGGGTCCACTCCCGGCCCCGCAGGAGAGGCCAGCTGAGGGCTGAAAGCGGGGCAGGAACGGAGATTTCAGCGCAGTGCAGAATAATACGAAGCAGAACAACCAAAGAAAGAAAGATAAATTCAGGCAGCCCGGCGATTTCCCTTCTCCTTGAACACGCCGCCTTTGGGAGGCTTTGCACCACCGAGTTGCTAAGCCAATCCAATTTACCGTCCTCAAAAGGCTTCGGTAGCCTCCCAGAATTCTGAGCTGAACTTTCCCTGGACAGTTAGTTACCAGTTGAAATCCTTCTAAACTGTCATTTTGCAGCCCAATATTTCCTGAATCCTTTGGTATTGAGGAGGTTGAGGAGGACGTGGGGGCTGTTCTAAGCTCATGTAGAAGAGTGAGTGTGTGAGCAGAAATGATTAAGGAGCAGGTTTCAGGCTGTGGAAAACCTGATGGCAGCTCCTTTAAGATCCTTCAAGGAGAAAAGGGATAGAATTTACTCAACAGATTATATACTCCAGGAGCATAAGCTTCATTTCAGTAGTTATTACTGTTCATGATATTAATTAGTGTTACTATTTATGGGATAGCTGAATAGATGTGGGGTATACATCTTTTCCCTGAACACACAATTTACTGTCTGCAGAAACAGTAAAATATTGAAATAAAGCAGTAGCAAGTGACACCAATATAGGATTTTAAAAGTGGCAAGCTCTGGCATAAGTGACATCTGATAAAACAAAAAGTAAGAAAGGTAGCAAATAATGATGCCTTTGCACACATATAGAAACAACCTCTAATGCTAAAATACCTGTCTAGTCTCAAACACTAAATTAAAGTAGCTAAACTTTGTTTCCTACATCTCCAAACATACTTCTTCTTGATGTCCTGAAAGTTAACTTTCTTCTACTTAATATCACAGTCTCCAGAAAAGGCTTCAGGATATTAAATACTTTCAGTGTTTTGTCCAGCTTGGAAAATAACTTTGAAGCCTCAAGCAACATGTCTGGTGAGGAAACTGTTACTTCAAGTAACATGACTATTTGAGAAAACATGCCATCTTGTACTTTGAATTCCAATTTTTAATGTTGAAGAGATTAGAAGCAAAATGACTGCAAACCAAAAGATTAGCAAAAAATGCCTGAGTTGCCAATAAGGTCATTTTATTTTCACTCTATATACATTAAAACATAGCTTCTTTTCTGTCTCTTTTTCCCATAGCCCTTACTCATAATCCAAAGTGGTGTGTAGTTTATACATACAGTGGCAGTTTTAATTTGGATTTCGGATGAGATCTGGTAGAACAGATAAAGTCATTATCCATTTATCTTTTCTCTTTCAAACTGAGCAGGTGGGGTGATTCATGGTACTTTCCAGGGAGATCAATCTCCAAGTCTACAAGATTTTCTCGGAATTAGACCCCTTGGAAGGCCCTCATTCTCATCAGGAATGTCACTTTTACAGGAATGCCACTGAGAAAAATCAATTTGTTGAATACCTTCCAGTATTCATGGTCTCAATGCTAGTTATCATCTTTCTTTCTTTCAAGCTTCTAATCTTACTGCTATGAAATGCATTCGTGCTGTCACACCTTTGCTAAGCTATAGCTTGGTGCTAACTAAAGATTCTTAAGGATTAATACTTTTTTATATAATCACAATCTGTCACCCAAAAGCCAATTTGAAACTTCTAAAAAGTCAAAATTTATAAGATTATCATATACATCATGTACCTTGTAACTGGAAAACAAGAATATCAATGATAATCATGTGTCATTAGATATGACAAAATTTTCTATTTGCTCAAAAAAGATTGCACAGCAGTGATTTCAAAATGTTCCTCAACAAGTAGCATCCTTTGGAAACTTGTTAGAAATATGAATTCTCAGACTCTTACCCCAGGCCTATTGAAACAGATGCCCTAGTAGTTGGACACCCACATAGGTGTTTATAACAAGTCATCCAAGTAATTCTGATGTGCTCTGGAGCCATCAATACCTGAAGCAGGAAAAAAAAAAAAATGCCAGCAACTACCTTTGTGCTAGCAACTCAGTTTTCCTAAAATTCATTTTCATTATCTATTAAAAAGGAAATTAGAATTTCAGTAGAAAGATTATGCATGCAACATATATAGTGCCTGACAGGAGGAACTATCATCATTGTTATTAAAATACACTTCCATGCACAAAGCCAGTGAATCTCACACACTTTATCCCTGACATTGCAGTCCTAACTTGTCCACCACAGTAAATAAAAAATATAGCATCTTCTCTCTAGCTATTATTTCACTTTGGATAAGTTCCCAGGCTATTATACATTGAAAAACACTCTGAAATTTCTGCTTATCACCTTTACACAGTTAATCCAGGTGCTGGCTCTATGAATCAGAGGCAGGATCATACCTTAAATATGTTACTCCTACTCCTAGGCTAATTTCATTTGTTGTATTGCAATACTGATTTATTTTAATATTGATTGACTAATGTACTTACTTGAATTTGTTAATGCATCTTGTTACAAATCCACGGTACTTACAGGGCTGGAAGAGTTCTTACATACCAGCTAGCTCACTGCTTATATTTTATACAATAAATGCACATGTCTAGAAAGGATAAGTGAATTTTTCACTAGGTTAAAAATATAATTAACTCCAGAATTGAGACTAGATCATTGAGCTTTCAAGTTCATGTTCAACTCTATTTCTACTGTACCTTATCAATTTTACTACAGAATTTTCTCAAATGGCACCAATGAAGACAATCACAAACCTAATATTTGAGAACCATATGCCAATTAGTACCATAGAGGAATATTAGTGACTATATGTTTTTATGGTATTTTTTCTGCTAACTACTCATTTTGTAAAAGACAAAAATAAACAATTTTGGAATGAAAATATTTTCTAAAACTATTAAAATATGTACACCAAATGAAATCATCATATATTCAAGTCTATTTTTGACATTACATGGTTGTAAAAACAAAATCAGAGGACTGTTTTTTAGTCTCATTAAGAACTTAGATTCCTGGGTCAGAAAGATCCCCTGGAGAAGGGAATGGCAACCCACTCCATTATTCTTGCTTGGAAAATTCCATAAACAGAGGAACCTACAGTCCATGGGATCACAAAGTGTCAGACACTACTACTGAGTGACTAACACTTTCACTTTTTCAAAGAAGTTAGAGGGATAGTACTTAAAAATCCACTTCTTATTTATTTCTTCTCATAATCTAGACACAATTTCTATTTAAAGGCTTTTAAATCTAGAAAATCTGTTCCTAATTTATTTTATTCATGGTTTTATATATTTACATCATATTAACATAAGATGTATGCATTCTCTCTCATCTGCATTTACATTTGCACATTTCTCTCACATGATCTAAAAAAGATGATGGTATCATGTAAAATTCTACCACAGAAGTAATAGCATATTTTAAAAATATATAGATAGTATATTTTATAAATTTATAGTGTATAAATATACTATACATAGTATATTTTATAGATTAAAATTGTAAAAACAATCAATAATCTGAAGGGCTATCTTCAATTTTAGTGATATGTGATATTTCTCTAAGGTCTCTTCAAGGTATGGGAGTAAAATTTCCAAAATAATGAATGTTGCTAAATTTGAAGTGCTTACAAGTTCAGAAAGTGAATGAATTACATAAAAAGTAATGAGTGATTCTCTGAAAAGCTGAATTTGTAATGTTCAAGATTATAAAGTTCTTACTTCCTTTGCTCTATGTTAGCAAATTTTAAGGAATTTTTTTTTATTCCATAGTTTAATGGTAAGCATTTTTCTTTTTTTTAAACTATGACAGTTTAAGAAATGCAGTTGCATACCATTTTGAAAAGAAATTTATAAATGGAAATAGACTCTCAGAAGTGAATTTGTTAACTTTTAAACAACTGAAAAACAAAAGCTATGCTTGTTTATACAAGTCCATCAGGTTATACAAGATTCCAGAATGCTCAGAGGTTCTTCATATATGTGAAAGAACGTGTGCTCAGTCATATCTGACTCTTTGCGACCGCATGGACTGTAGCCCACCAGAGAATTCCTCAGGCAAGAATACTGGAGCAGGTTGCCATTTCCAACTCCAGGGGATCTTCCAACCCAGAGATTGAATCTGTGTCTCTTTTGTCTCATGCATTGGCAAGCAGATTCTTTACCACTGAGCCACCTAGGAAACACACTTCATATATAGAGAGGATATAAGATGTTCTTATGTCAGGAGAAATGGTATCAAAATAGGCATGTCATTTACTGTATAAAATTTGAGCCACAAGAAGCTCTGTGCTAAGCCCTTTAGAGTGTGTTAACTACATCTCAAACAGTGGTTCTCTCTCTTTTTCCTGCTTAGAATTCTGACAAAGCATCTCGTGAAATAGCTGTTATCTCCTACATATAGATTATTATCTCCATTTATAAATTATCCACATTTCCTGGGGCCAGAGAGGTGCAATGACTTTCCAGGATTGTTGTTTAGCTAGTGGTTGGATAATAGATTCATAAGTTCATAGACTCATTAAACAATAAAACTATAAATGACCAAGTTGCTAATTAAATCTCTTCATTTTTATGAGAAAAATCAAAATCTTGACAATTTAACTTAAAAGATAGCCTAATGTTAATATCCATGTGTTATATATATATATATATAATATATATATATATCACATTGTATATAATATGCAACTTTTCAGTTTTGTAATTTTCAACATCTTAACTTGCCTAACTTTACTCTCTTAATTATTCTGTAATACTCTCTTAATTATTCTGTAATGGTTGTGAAAGCTATTTTTCAGTTTTATATACAATAGTAAGTGAAACAAAGGAACAATGCATAAGTTAAATATGTCACTATAAGATAAAAAGCTGTTTAGTGCATTAAGGACAAGAAAAAAAAATCAAAACATATATTACTTAGATTTTAACCCAGTGCTCCTGAGTAAAATTTTAAAATTTATGAATGTAAATGAATTTATGGACTTCACATATAAAATATGTGGGCATAATACTATTTATCAGTAGAAGGACATGGCAACCCACTCCAGTATTCTTGCCTGGAAAATCCCATGGATGGAGAAGCCTGGTGGGCTACAGTCCATGGGGTTGCAAGAGTCGGACACGACTGAGCGATTTCACTTCACTTCACTTCACTAGTATCATAAGCCTTGGCAAATACATTTGTTACCTTAATCTTCCATTTAGTTCTACCGAATTTAAGGATGGGAAAACTCTTATAACTAACTTGTCTAGTGTCTGTCTAATAGTCAGAGATGTGCATTAGATTTATATGTGGGGATATGGGAAGGTGCTTTTTAAAAGAACATTCCTACCCAAGCTTCATTCCCTTGCCCTACTTCCTACCATAATTACATCCTAGTTAAAAGTGCACATGTAGGTGTACATCTTCACTAATGAGCAGACTGTTCTGAGAAATGAAGAGATTTGCCACACAACAGAATGCAAAACAGACCTTCAGTTCTCTGTCCAACACATGTTTCTTTTTATTGCTGTGCTTAGTCGATCAGTCGTCTAGGATTCTTTGCAACCCAGTGGACTCCAGCCCACCAGGCTCCTCTGTCCACAGGGATTTCTCCAGGCAAGAATACTGGACTGGGCTGCCATGCCCTTCTCCAGGGAATGTTCCCAACCCAGGGATTGAACTCAGGACTCCCACATTGCAGGAGGATTCTTTACCAGCTGAGCTACCAGGGTAGCTCTTCTTTTTGTTGGGTACTGCCTTATGAGCTTCCTTTATATGTATGCTAAGTCACTTCAGTCGTGTCCAACTCTTTGTGACCTCATGGATTTTAAGCTGCCTGGCGCCTTTGTCCATAGGATTCCCCAGACAAGAATACTGGGGTGGGTTGCCATGTCCTTCTCCAGGGGATCTTCCTGACTTGGGAATCGAACCCGTATCTTTGTTTATTGAATAAAGCTACTTGAGAGGAGAGACCACTGTGCCTATGCCCAAATCCTGCTGCTGCTGCTGCTAAGTTGCTTCAGTCGTGTCCGACTCTGTGTGACCCCTTAGACAGTAGCCCACCAGGCTCCCCCATCCCTGGGATTCTCCAGGCAAGAGCACTGGAGTGGGTTGCCATTTCTTTCTCCAATGCATGAAAGTGAGAAGTGAAAGTGAAGTCGCCCAGTTGTGTCCGACTCTTAGCGACCCCACGGACTGAAGCCTAGCAGGCTCCTCTGCCCATGGGATTTTCCAGGCAAGAGTACTGGAATGGGGTGCCATTGCCCTGACCAGGCTCAAAATAATATTTCTTGAAGTAATTGTGTAAGGTGAATGGATACATGAGTATAATAATACTGGTAAATGAGAATCTTAACATGCCATCTAAGGATTAACTATAAATTAAATGGTGGCATTGATATTACATTTTGTCTAAAAAAGAAAAATATATACACGCATTAAATTATACTTAAGCTTTCAAAATTAGCATTACATTTTCCTTTGAAGGTGATAAAATATACTTTTATATGCAATAGAAGTACTATTGTACTTAAGTCTTTTCTGAACTTTAGAATGTCCCAATATAAATATATACTTGTCTTTTTCTACTTGAAATATTAAAAATTTGTAAGTGTATTCTTAGAGATGTTATTTAAACCTATATTTTCAGTGTTAAAGTTCAGCTAGCCTAACAACGCCCTCACATGTATTACCCATAGAATATATTTATTACATTGGACAATTTATGTGGGACATTGTTATTTTAAATAATTTTGCATCTCAAAACAGCTAGGTATAAATTTCTCCATGGTTGCCAAAATTCAGGTCTTTGACCTGAATTGTTACACATTTTACCTGATTGTTACACATACAATCGGCCTCCAAGTCTATTTCCTGCAATTATACATTCCAGAATTTTATTAAATGATTAAAATTGACTAATAGTCAGCCAAGGATCTCCACTTTAAAAATGATCCTACTGAAATGACTGACTTTAGTCTATTGAAAGTTTAAGTCACAAACTGAATTGACATTTATGTTTTCATGAGCTTGGTGAAGGGAAAAAAAAAAGACTGATAATTAAAATGCCTTTTCTTGAGCCTGTTCACATCCCATTAGCCATTTGCTTATATGTTCACATCTACTTAATAAAATTAACAGTTTTAACCAGTTTTAGCAGTTTTAAACAATGAAAATTGTTTTATTGATATTATTCTAATATCTAAAATATATATTTTAGTTTTCTCTGAGGAATAGCTTTTTTGTTGTTTTTTCACATTCTGAGGATTATCTGATTAGTAAGAAATATAAAGGAAAATGTTTTTAAATTTCATTTTGAATGCTTACATGCTTAACACTTACCATGTCTGACTCTTTGTGATCCTTTGGGCTGGAGCCCACTAGACTCTTCTGTCCATGG
>SJXQ01000157.1:535010-563699 GCA_006408695.1 Aepyceros melampus
TAAGATCATGGCATCTGGTCCCATCACTTCACAGCAAAAAGATGGGGAAACAGTGGAAACAGTGGCTGACTTTATTTTGAGGGGCTCTAAAATCACTGCAGATGGTGATTGCAGCCATGAAATTAAAAGATGCTTACTCCTTGGAAGAAAAGTTATGAGCACACTAGACAGCATATTAAAAAGCAGAGATGTTACTCTGCCAACAAAGGTCTGTCTAGTCAAGGCTATCATTTATCCGGTGGTCATGTATGGATGTGAGAGTTGGACTATAAAGAAAGATGAGTGCCAAAGAATTGATGCTTTTGAACTGTGGTGTTGGGAATGACTCTTGAGAGTCCCTTGGACTGCAAGGAGATTTAACCAGTCCATCCTTAAGGAGATCAATCCTAGGTGTTCTTTGGGAAGACTGACGTTGAAGCTGAAACTCCAATACTTGGCCACCTGATGCGAAGAGCTGACTCATTGGAAAAGACACTGATGCTGGGAAAGATTGAGGGCAGGATGAGAAGCGGATGACAGAGGATGAGATGGTTGGATGGCATCACTAACTTGATGGATATGGGTTTGGGTGCACTCCGGGAGTTGGTGATAAACAGTGAGGCCTTGTGTACTGTGATTCATGAGGTCACAAAGAGTCGGACTTGACTGAGCCACTGCACTGAACTGAATTGTAATTTTTAGTAATGGCTTTATTTTTGATGTTTAAATTATAATTTTATACACAGATGGGCTTCCCATGTAGGTCAGTGGTAAAGAATGGGTCTGCCAATGCAGAAGATGCTGGAGGCATAGGTTCAGTCCCTAGGTTGGGAAGATCTTCTGAAGCAGGAAATGGCAAGCCACTCCAGTATTCTTCCCTGGAAAATTCCATGAACAGAGAAGCCTAGTGGGCTACAGTTCATAGGATCACAAAGAGTTCGACCTGACTGAACATGCATGTGCACTGAGGCTTGTAAAGGAATGAATGATTTCTCTGAATCGCTTATTGAAGGTGTAATTTGAATTTCCCCCAAATGTTGGTAATGAAATTAGGCTGATCTATCTATATGTTCTAATAATGAGCTCTGTGTTGCTAAAAGCTGCATTTGTGAGATAATAAATCAAATTTAGGAGAACAGGAATAATAAACACAACTGAATCTCCTGGAGCTAAAACACAGTACCTTGAATTTATTGGCTCTGTGCTCTAACTGAACCATGTAGACTAGACAAAATATTTACTCAGTGTTCACATATATAGAGAAACCCTGACTTAACGTCTTCTGGCTGATGTCTAAATCAATATAACTAAACTGATTCAAATGATTTTATAAACAAATTTGCATCCAGGTTGCTAATTTGTATGCCAACTTCTAGCTTAATAGTTTATAAGATGATGAAGATGATAAGCGCCCTTAAATGAAGTTTGCAATAGAAATGTTGACAAGTCCATTTTTCCCTGTATGAATGTTCAGTACTCTTTTCATGGCCTAAAAAAGACTTTCATCTATGAATTCTACTAGTCCTTGAGTGCCCTTTTATCTTTTAAATGTTTTTAAAGGAGGTCAAATAGAAACTCTTAAAATAAATTTTCTGGCAAAGTGCTAGGAAATCTTTAATATCTGTGTTAGTCTGGCAGTGTTCATTAATATGTTAATAGATGAAAATTATAAATGACATTTTGAACTGAATTTTTAATATTACCAATGTGTTAAGTCCTTAGGAATCAGTCATTTTTCAATATTTTGAAGCTCACTACTGTACACCTTTCATTGCATAGTTTATTGCAATCTGCCCATCTTAGAAAGACTATTATGTCATTCTTTCAAAGGCAAAATTCTCAAAGGCCTCAAAAGAAATTGGAAGATGTTGGACATATTAGGTTACACCTCTTGCTTTTCATATAAATATTTAGTTGTTTCTTTTTTGTTGTTGTTGTTAAGTTTGGTTTTTTACACCTTTCATTAAAACAGTATTATTTTTAATCAAATATTATTATATTGACACAGTTTAAGTTAGGAGTTGTAAAAGATACAGTGGTCAGTAGATTTTTTTGCCACAGAAAGAACCATATATCAATTCTGAGACTTAGCCTTCAGCTGTCAATCATTTATGGAAGGCCTGTGTTTGTCATACCCTTGCCTTAGACAATTTATAAAGAAGAAAATCTAGTCACTACCCTAGAAGTAGACAGTCTTCATAGTGAAGGAGGATTTATGTGAATATAATACCAAAGAAAACTATTAAATTGTTTAGTTTTCCTATGATTCTTTTATTATGAAATATCAATGTAGCACCTTTGTTTGCCTCTTGATGAAGGTGAAAGAACCTTTATTTATACATTCTATACATTGTCTTTATCCTATCAGAGGTAGATATTAATATCCTGCAGATATTGTTTGAAACTGTCCAATAGGTATCATTTTGTAATCTAATTTTCCCTTGCAATTTTCAGTTAAAATGTTTATTGACTCCCATCTGTTCAGTGAACTTACATTAACTACTTTTTCCAGTATTAAGATTCTACATGAATTTTTGTAACAGTGTCTGTACATTTATAAAATAGTTTGTGATCAGAAAATAGTGCTTCTTAGTCATTCTTTTTTTCCATTGTTCCTGCTTCAGAACTTCACACAGGCTTCCTACTACTTTTAAATTTTAATTTGTATCTATGTCTCTTCATTTAGTGTTTGACATGAAATAAGCCTTGAACTAACTATCAAGGTCAACACATACAAAAGGTAAAATAAATAAGTATAACTATAACAGATTCTGTCATAGTTTTTTATTTCTTATTTTTTGCATCTTTATTGGAGACTTATGTGTGTTGGGAAAACAGTGTTTCAGTAAGTAGATTATGTTTTGTTTTGCTTTGTTTTTTGATCTGTGATTTAAAGAGCAATAGAAGGATCAATGAATGGTCATACTGAAATGCAGTCATTTGATGAAATGCTGGCATTGGATCAATGACAATTTTGCTACGTAGGAGTTAAGTAGAATGATGTATCTTTACAAAGTTAAGACATTCACCAAATTTATCCTGTATTTTATTTTTCCTCATTCCCCTCATGTTAAATTCTTTGATGATTCATATTATTTTAATATTAATATTTGCATCAATATCCTACTTCACAATTGCCATCTTCCTTTCCCTTTCCACATTCTCACTTCTTTGTGATCTAATGATTTAATGTGTAAGAAATCAGATTTAATATTTATTAATATGGCAAGTATTAATTTTTTATTTCTAATTTTTAAAATATCAACAATTAATGTAAGACCAAAACTAAACATGTCTATTGTCTATGTAAATTCATTACACTCTGATTACTTGCAAAAAATAAATAAATTTAAAAGCTTGAGATGATCGTTACCATCTTTCTATGTGAGAGAGCAAAAGAGGCACAGTTGTATAGAACAGTCTTTTGGATTCTGTGGGAGAGAGCAAGGGTGAGATGATTTGGGAGAATGGCATTGAAACATGTATAAAATGTGTGAAACAAATCGCCTGTCCAGGTTCAATGCATGATACAGGATGCTCAGGGCTGGTGTACTTGGATGACCCAGAGGGATAGTATGGGGAGGGAGGTGGGAAGGGAGTTCAGGATGGGGAACACATGTACACCCATGGCAGATTAATGTTGATGTATGGCAAAACCAGTACAATATTATAAAGTAATTAGCCTCCAATTAAAATGAATAAATTTAAATTTAAAAAATATACAACAATCAGTAAAAAAAAAAAAAAAGCTTGAGATGGAAAGGCTTTGGGTAATATCAATTGCTTTACTCAACTTGGTGCAACTAAAGGAAGGATTCCTATGTACACCACAGTAAATTTCCAACACTCTCCACAATTCGCTCTCCATTTAGCTTCATGTATTGAAAGTCCAAGCTTATACATGGAAGATAATTTGCAGGATATGCTGACTTGGTTCCATCAACCCTCCAAAACCCACGTCTAAGATCCTCCCTTTCTTTAACTTAACAGATTAAAGTGTGGTCCCTTTATATTTCTCAAAACTATATTTTACAAATATACAAATCTGCAGTGGCTTTCCATTCATTTGGTTTTTCCTTCTTAAGTTCCAGTCCGTTTCTTTCAAGCAGTTATTGGCAATTCACATACTATATAATGTTCCATCACTCTATGGCAATTAGATGAGGAAACAGTGGAAAAAATGACAGATTTTTTTTTTGGGGGGGTGCCCAAAATCACTGCAGATGGTGACTGCAGCCATGAAATTGAAAGACGCTTGATCTTTGGAAGAAAAGTTATGACCAACATAGACAGTATAGTAAAAAGCAGTGATATTACTTTGCCAAAGAAGGTCTGTCTAGTCGAAGCTATGATTTTTTCCATAGTCATGTATGGATGTGAGAGTTGGACTATAAAGAAAGATGAGTGTTGAAGAATTGATGCTTTTGAACTGTAGTGTTGGAGAAGACTCTTGAGAGTCACTTGGACTGCAAAGAGATCCAACCAGTCCATCCTAAAGGAGATTAGGCTTGAATATTCATTGGAAGGACTGATGCTGAAGCTGAAACTCCAATACTTTGGCCACTTGACTCATTTAAAAAGACCCTGATGGTGAGAAAGATTAAAGACTAGAGGAGAAGGGGACGACAGAATGTGAGGTGGTTGAATGGCATCACTGACTCAATGGACATGAGTTTGAGTAAACTCTGGGAGTTGGTGATGGACATGGAGGCCTGGCATGCTGCAGTCCATGGGGTTGCAAAGAGTCAGACACAAGTGAGAACTGAACTGAACTGAATACTGTATAATGATATGGTCCTGTAACATAGACTTTGCTTAAAATGCAGTGGTGAAACTCCCAACCTGGCTTGTATATACAAAAGATAATCTCAGAGAAGCCACCTGTAAGATGTACAGCTAGACTTCATGAAAACTGATATAATTAGACTGGCACAGAGTTTGCAACAAGTTATCTTTGCCTATATAACAAGTTCTGAGAAGGCTGTTTTGATAAAAGAAACAGCTATTACATACATTTCAGTATTTTTAAACCCCAAATGCAGTCAGTAAAATTTTGTTGATACTGAATAAACAGAAATAAAATATAAAGTATATACATCAAATGCCTTATAACTCTACAGTGGAAGTGAGAAATAGATTTAAGGGACTAGATCTGATAGGCAGAGTCCCTGATTAACTATGGGCAGATGTTCATGACATTGTACAGGAGACAGAATCAAGACCATGCCCAAGAAAAAGAAATGCAAAAAAGCAAAATGGCTGTCTGAGGAGGTCTTACAAATAGCTGCGTAAAGAAGAGAAGAGAAAAGCAAAGGAGAACAGGAAAGACATATGCATTTGAAGGCAGAGTTCCAAAAAATAGCAAGGAGAGATAAGAAAGCCTTCCTCAGCCATCAGTGCAAAGAAATAGAGGAAAACAACAGAATGGGAAAGACTAGAGATCTCTTCAAGAAAATTAGAGATACCAAGGGAATATTTCATGCGAAGATGGGCACAATAAAGGACAGAAATTGTAGGGACCTAAAAGAAGCAGAAGATGTTAAGAAGAGGTGGCAAGAATACACAGAAGAACTGTATAAAAAAACTTCACAACCCAGATAATCACGATGGTGTGATCACTCACCTAAAGCCAGACATCCTGGAATGTGAAGTCAAGTGGGCCTTAGGAAGCATCATTACAAACAAAGCTAGTGGAGGTGATGGAATTCCAGTTGAGCTATTTCAAATCCTGAAAGATGATGCTATGAAAGTGCTGCTCTCAATATGTCAGCAAATTTGGTAAATCAGGAGTGGCCACAGGACTGGAAAAGGTCAGTTTTCATTCCAGTCCCAAAGAAAGACAATGACAAAGAATGCTCAAACTACCACACAATCGCACTCATCTCACACACTAGTAAAGTAATGCTCAAAATTCTCCAAGCCAGGCTTCAGCAATACATGAATCGTGAACTTCGAGATGTTCAAGATGGTTTTAGAAAAGACAGAGGAACCAGAGATCAAATTGCCAACATCCACTGGATCATGGAAAAAGCAAGAGAGTTCCAGAAAAATCTATTTCTGTTTTATTGACTATGCCAAAGCCCTTGACTATGTGGATCACAATAAACTGTGGAAAATTCTGAGAGAGATGGGAATACCAGACCACCTGACCTGCCTCTTGAGAAACCTGTATGCAGGTCAAGAAGCAACAATTAGAACTGAACATGGAACAGACTTGTTCCAAATAGGGAAGGAGTATGTCAAGGCTGTATATTGTCATCCTGCTTATTTAACTTATATGCAGAGTACATCATGAGAAATGCTGGGCTGGAGGAAGCACAAGCTGGAATCACGATTGCTGGGAAAAATATCAATAACTTCATGTATGCAGATGGCACCACTGTTATGGCAGAAAGTGAAGAAGAACTAAAGAGACTCTTGATGAAAGTGAAAGAGGAGAGTGAAAAAGTTTGCTTAAAGCTCAACATTCAGAAAACTAAGATTATGGCATCTGGTCTCATCACTTCGTGGGAAAAAGATGGGGAAACAGTGGAAACAGTGGCTGTCTTTATTTTGGGGGGGCTCCAAAATCTCTGCAGATGGTGACTGCAGCCATGAAATTAAAAGGCACTTACTCCTTGTAATGAAAGTTATGAGCACCCTAGACAGCATATTAAAAAGCAGAGACATTATTTTGCCAATAAAGATCTGTCTAGTCAAGGCTATGGTTTTTCCAGTGGTCATGTATGAATGTTAGAGTTGGACTATAACGAAAGCTGAGTGCCGAAGAATTGATACTTTTGAACTGTGGTGTTGAGAATGACTCTGAGAGTCCCTTGGACTGCAAGGAGATTTAACCAGTCCATCCTTAAGAAGATCAATCCTAGGTGTTCTTTGGGAAGACTGATGTTGAAGCTGAAACTCCAATACTTTGGCCACCTGATGCAAATAGCTGACTCTTTGGAAAAGACTCTGATGCTGAGAAAGATTGAGGGCAGTAGGAGAAGGGGACAACAGAGGATAAGAAGGTTGTATGGCATCATTGACTCAATGGACATAGGTTTGGGTGGAGTTCGAGAGTTGGTGATGGATAGGGAGGCCTGGTGTACCTTGGTTCATGGGGTTGCAAAGAGTTGGACACAACTGAGCGACTGAACTGAACTGACCTGATACGTATTTTTATCAATTATATATTTCAGCACACATATGGGAAAAATATCAATAACTTCATGTATGCAGATGGCACCACTGTTATGGCAGAAAGTGAAGAAGAACTAAAGAGACTCTTGATGAAAGTGAAAGAGGAGAGTGAAAAAGTTTGTTTAAAGCTCAACATTCAGAAAACTAAGATTATGGCATCTGGTCTCATCACTTCGTGGGAAAAAGATGGGGAAACAGTGGAAACAGTGGCTGTCTTTATTTTGGGGGGGCTCCAAAATCTCTGCAGATGGTGACTGCAGCCATGAAATTAAAAGGCACTTACTCCTTGTAATGAAAGTTATGAGCACCCTAGACAGCATATTAAAAAGCAGAGACATTATTTTGCCAATAAAGATCTGTCTAGTCAAGGCTATGGTTTTTCCAGTGGTCATGTATGAATGTTAGAGTTGGACTATAACGAAAGCTGAGTGCCGAAGAATTGATACTTTTGAACTGTGGTGTTGAGAATGACTCTTGAGAGTCCCTTGGACTGCAAGGAGATTTAACCAGTCCATCCTTAAGAAGATCAATCCTAGGTGTTCTTTGGGAAGACTGATGTTGAAGCTGAAACTCCAATACTTTGGCCACCTGATGCAAATAGCTGACTCTTTGGAAAAGACTCTGATGCTGAGAAAGATTGAGGGCAGTAGGAGAAGGGGACAACAGAGGATAAGAAGGTTGTATGGCATCATTGACTCAATGGACATAGGTTTGGGTGGAGTTCGAGAGTTGGTGATGGATAGGGAGGCCTGGTGTACCTTGGTTCATGGGGTTGCAAAGAGTTGGACACAACTGAGCGACTGAACTGAACTGACCTGATACGTATTTTTATCAATTATATATTTCAGCACACATTTAAGCACAAATCTCACAATTTAAGCTTCCCTGATGTCTCAGTGGTAAAGAATCTGCCTGCCAATGCAGGAGACACAGGTTTGTTCCTTGAGTCTGGAAGATCTGCTGGAGAAGGAAATGGCGATCCACTCCAGTATTCTTGCCTGGGAAATCCATGGACAGAAGAACTTGTCAATTACAGTCCATAGGGTCGCAAAAGAGTCATATACTATGTAGGGACTAAACAATAAAGTAATTCACAATTTATGAATTCTGCCTCCTATACCATTATTTCTATTATGATAGCTCTTTTTTTCTCTCAGCACATGTAAAAACACTTCAGGTTTTTTACACTCAGATAAGTTATTACTTCTGATTCTTCATTTCTTTTCTCATTTTTAGGACAGAAAAAGAAACATTTTCATTGTCCACACTTTTGAACTGTGACTGTCTCTCATGCAAGCAACTCAACCTTGAGTGATAGATTTAGCTCCTTTTTAGATCTGAGGAAGCAACTTAGAAAGGAAAGTAGCTAGCAAGTGGAGAAAATTGCATTCAAACCAAGCATGCCCAACTCAAAACCCTTGCTCTTTTCATCTACCAAACAGAATTTCATCAACTTTTAGGGGAAAAGCAATCCAAAGATTCAGATAAATTTTGAATTATTTCCAGGGTTTAATGTTTCTTTTCTGGAGTATTTCTGAATATAGAGCAATTTATTTTAAATGGTGCAGGATGAAAGAAAGGCAATAGAAACAGAGAAAGCCAAGGGTAACAATTCAGAAAGTCCAGACCTTATGTTGCCAGAATCCTTTATTAAGTTATAGTTTGCTGCTAGAATGAAGAAATAAAACTATGTATGTAAGTATGTATATGGGGCTCCTCAGGTGGCACTAGTGGTAAAGACACCACCTGTCAATGCAGAGGATGTAAGAGATATGGGTTCGATCCCTGGGCCAGGAAGAACTCTTGGAGAAGGAAATGGCAACCCACTCCAGTATTCTTTCCTGGAGAATCCCATGGATAGAGGAAACAGCTTTGGTCCATGGGGTCGCAAAAAGTTGGACATGACTAAAGCGACTTGTCATATATGTACAGAAAGTCCTTAGGTGCTATGACATTATAGTTAGGAAATACATTTAGTATACCTGAAGCAGTACTTTTTTTCTTTCTACAAACTAAAATAGATAGTGTATGTATAAGGTTCCATTTCATATTACTTGTATTCTTTATTTTTAATAGCTCAGACTTCATGGAAAACTGTGAATTTATTTTTTTAGAAGTGCAAAAAGAAAATAAAATCTATTTCCTTGACTAATGACTCTTATTCTGTAAAAAGGAAAATGTCAAAAATCTTAAATTACCCAGCATGGGATCTCTATGCCTTAATAAGTACTTTCTAAACAGAGTAGGCACTCAATAAATATTTGGAGGCTTGAATTGGATTATAGTCAATTGAATTCATTCATTTAGTTTAGGTCCAATCTATACTGAGAAAAATCAATCTATATTGCCTTAATCTTTCAGTTGTTATCCATGTCACATGACTCTAACTCTATTGATGATGGCTGCTGATATCCATTTGGAATGTTTTGTAGAACACAAAATAATTTATAAGAATGCTGTATATTTAGTTTATAAAAGTGTGAATCACCTTTGTTCCTTTTACTTTTGAATATATAAGCCAGTTGCTTTTACTCGAATGGTTTGTACTAAAGTCCCTTATCTCAAAATATCATTGCTTCCATTTGTATTACAGTAAGAACCCAAAGATACTGAGCCCTGAAAAATTACCATTGCTATCAAAAATAGCAATGTTCATTGTGAGGCCTCTTTAGCACAAATTTTCAAATAATACACAATACATCAGAGAGCAAATTAATTTGGAAATATTATAATTATTCTCAGTCTCTAAACTGATAGGATCGAACATGAATTCTAATCCCAGCTAACAACTGGCAAAATGACCTTAAACACTATCTTGCCTTTAGGTGCAGTTTCCTCATCTTTCATATTATCTGTAATTTTAACATTATCATAAAAGCATATGCATCAGTATCAGAAAGCACTTTATACATTGCCACTAATAATCACTACTGCAACAATAACAATCGTATTATTTATTTGAAAATAATATAAACATATTTACTTCAATTTATCCAAAAACATTAATATAAATAAAACATGACACATCATTCAAACATTTAATGTCAGGTTTTACATCTTCTTTTGTATTCGTAGGATAACATGGTATTCAAGATTAGCCTTGAGGTAGATGCTCTTTTTTGTCATCAGGCTCCTTGATAAAGTGAGTAATCACACCCTAACCCCAAATAATTGGTTTTGTAAATCAACAGTAGCTAGATATTGGAAACTGCAATGGAAAATTTTAAATATGGTCTTTATACCTTTTTAAAGTTTTAATTAAAGAATAAATATTAAACTTTATTGATTATTTTTTTAATATCTAATTATATATATATATATATATATATGTTCTATTTTTCTCTGTTAAAGTGTTGAAATGTATTAATCATTTCCCCTGAGTAGTGGCCAGCCTTGCAACCTTGGGATAAACCCTGGTTAACCCTAGTTGGCATATTCTTTCCCACATGATTATGCTCTATTTGCCAATGTTTGGTTCATTTTGTCTCTGGATTCATTAATAAATATTTTCTTTGTTCTTAGAAATTTAGAGTATAAAAAGCTTATTTTTTAAATTATTTCCTAATACTCTCTGTTTTTCTTTCTAATCATATTTTGCTCAGTTTTGGCACCTCATAAAACTGTTTATGGGCTTCCCTGGTGGCTCAGACAGTAAAGAATTTGCCTGCAGTGTGGGAGACCTGGGTTTGATCCCTGGGTTAAGAAGATCCCCTGGAGAAGGGAATGGCAACCCACTCCAATATTCTGGCCTGGAGAATTCCATGGACTGTATAGTCCATGAGGTCGCAAAGAGTCGGACATGACTGAGGGACTTTCATTTTAATACTGTTTGTATTCATTTATATGATATAATATTATATTCATGCTCCCAATTATATTATTTTTTAGTCTTACTACATCCATGTTTGTTTTTCTGTCTTCTGAACTGAGGAAGAGACATTTCACTGTTTCTTTTTTTCTTTCTTTATATCTTGCTATGGCATGTAAAGGGTGGCAATGGTAGCTCAGATGGTAAAGTGTCTGTCTACAATGCCGGAGACCGGGGTTCAATCCCTGGGTTGGGAAGATCCCCTGGAGAAGGAAATGGCAGTCCACCCAGGACTATTGCCTGGAAAATCTCTTGGATGGAGGAGCCTGGTGGTAGGCTACAGTCCATGGGGTCGCAAAGAGAGATGGCAGGTAAAACATTTATTCCAAGTATTCCTTTCAGAAAATATTAATCTCATATGTCAAATATCATTTTTATATTTTAATTTTTGATTTAGAGTCTCCTTTCTTGTTTAGCCAATACATATGAGAATTTGTTTTATTTTACAACTACATACTAAAGTTATTTGTAATTTAAAAGTACATTGATTGATATATGATGCATAATAAGGCTTTTCAACTATTATGTATATCTGTCATACAGTATATAAACAAATTTTTAAGTTATGTAAATCTGAGATCAATTTTAATAGAGTCTAATTTTTGTGCAATTCTTCTTTAGGATGTCACCATTAATTTTTCTACCTTCACAATATATTTTTTTGAAATCTTCAATTTTTACTCTATTTTAATTGCTATTTTTAAATTAGTTTTTAAAGTGTTTCCTTAGAATATAGTCTGAAGTATGAACACGTAAATCATAAGTTTCATGGACTTTTTTGAACATATTCACTTCAGTAAGCATTTGTTGAGCTCTGCTTTTCTAAGTCTACTAAAGTCTAAGTCTAGAATGGGGGACTTGAAAGAGTTAGAAAGTGTTGAATAATGGTCTCTACACCAATAAAGAATTCATGATTCATTCTAATGGGAATGAAATGTTTCTGAATAAATAATTATAAGATACACTAATAAATAGTATTATAAGGGGAGAACAAAGCACTATAGGAGTTAAGAGGGCAGACTGATGAACCAACTTGAGAAAGAAGTTTCATAGCAGATTGATGATTTAAGCCATGCACTGGTGTTTTGAAAGCTAGAGACATGAGAAAAAATGGCACTCCATTACTCAAAGGCTTTAATATGTACCATTGTTTTATCTTACCTTTCCTAAATCTGCTCCATTACCAAGTGCAACTATGTATACAAAGCAGCCCCTTAGTGAATCACCAAATCATGTTCCTATAACTATGCTTTTGCCTCCATGAAGTAAACTTTAAAACTGTATTGCTTTGGCTTCATGATGAAGTATACTAAAATCTGACTACACGACAAGACATTATGCTTTTTTTTTTTTTTTGGTGATTTTACATGCATAATAGATTTTAGGTCAGTGTTTACTTTTTAATATGGGGAAATTCTATTTTACTCCTGTAACCAACCCAATCTGTATCAAGATGATTCCAATCCCTAGCACACAGTGTAGCTATGTTATTAATGTCATTTTCTATAATTTTCCAAGTTATTCCTGGCTAAATTTCTCCAAGCAAGGTTGCCCTCTGTTGGAGCATTCCAAATACATGAATCATGAAATTCCAGCTGAAATTAATGCCATTTTTGTTTGACCTGTGGTGCAGTTCTGCTTTTGTTTAACTTCTGGATATTGCTATTGAAACACATCTAAATCTGACAGTAATCTGTTGAGGCTGACCATAGACTTCAGAGGAAAGTGCGTCCATATGTTATCATAGATTCCTTGGTGGTTTAGAAGTGTGGGAGGCCTGTGAAGGAACCAGTCATTTTGAACAGAATAGAGTTTAATCTGTCTATACTTGAGTATAACAGATAGAATATAGTATCTTCATCTGTCATGTTTGTCATTATGTTTCTTGTGTATGTGTACATATTTATTTTTGCTTTCTCATTCTATTTATGCTATTCCTGGAGTAGATTTTAAATGCTTTTTTATAAGCCCATTCCCTCATTTAAAATATATCCTCAACATCCTCACCTTGTTGAAACACTATCTTTTCTCTTCAGGTGCTCTCTAGTTGAAATTAAACTCTCCACAACTCTAAAATTTCATTTGTATCAGAAGTACAGTTCTTACCACAATCTGCCTTATATTCAGTAATTTATACATTTTAAATTTTCTTCATGTTACAGAGAAATATAAAAGGTCAATGGCTGTGTACTTAGCAATCTTATATTTTCAAGGAATCTTGCACAAGGCTCTAGAGGAAGAAACGATTAATGTAGGTTGCTTTAAATCATATGAAAAACAACATAACATTAATTGACCTGCCATTTTCAGACACTCTAAACATTATTTTACATATTTTTTATTTTATTAATTAAATAACTGATGCATTAATAGTTATCCTTTTTCTTATCTTTGTTATAATTGGCTTTCATCCTCCCATGATGTTCTCTAATTTGTTATTTGATTTAATTTGTGCTAATTAGCCCGTACTTTGCTAATGTTTTAATTTTCTTTTGCTTGTCTTTTGTAAGTTTGAGAATCTGAAATGTCTCTTAAAGCATTACTTATACTTCTGAAAATTTATGGACACATCCTTTCAGGCATCTTTTATCAAAGAGAAAAACTGACAAAGCCTATAGCGTACAATTCTATTTATTACTCTTTAGGTATTTCCACTTCTACAGTGTGTTTTATCTTAACTCATTCATTAACTCTTACCTTCATGAGTAAGAAATAATGATAGTGTTCAAGATATATTTGAAGTATGCTTTAAAAAAATCCCATGTACCGTCATGTAACTTCCTACTATCTCTATTGAAATTAACTTTTTGATCATAAAAAACACATTTTTTACACCATGATTTCCTCACAGCTTTTACTTTCTCCTGTCTCTCCATTTCACTGTATGTAACTTGTGGGAGTTACAGTAGATACTTTTTTTTAAAAAATGTGCATTTTGCAAGCTACCTGTCTGTGTTATTGCTTGATTCATCGAAATTATTCCTTTTTCTTTTGTTGCAAGTTTGCAAGTTTTACTTTGCAAATTATTTTCCTCAATTTTAAACATTTAAGCATATTTGTATATTTCTAGTTTCATTTTTTACTAAGCATGAGATTTTTTGGAGAAATGAAAGTGGTGTGACATGCTTTGCTTTGAGAGACACCACTACCTGTTTGGTATCTCTAATTCAATCAGTTCAATTGCTCAGTAGTGTCCAACTCTTTGAAACCCCAAGGTCTGCAGCACGACAGGCCTCCCTGTCCGTTACCAACTCCTGGAGTTTACTCAAATTCATGTCCATTGAGTCTGTAAGCCATCTAGCCATCTCATCCTCTGTCGTCCCCTTCTCCTCCTGCCTTCAATCTTTCCCAGCATCAGGGTCTTTTCAAAGGAGTCAACTCTCCGTATCAGGTGGTCAAAGTATTAGAGTTTCAGCTTCAGGATCAGTCCTTCCAATGAATATTCAGGACTGATTTCCTGTAAGATGGACTGGTTGGATGTCCCTGCAATCCAAGGGACTCTCAAGAGTCTTCTCTAACACCACTGTTCAGAAGCATAAATTCTTCGGCGCTCAGCTTTCTTTATAGTCCAACTCACACATCCATACATGACTACTGGAAAAACCATAGCGTTGATGAGATGGACCTTTGTTGGCAAAGTACCATCTGTGCTTTTTAACATGGTGTCTAAGTTGGTCATAACTTTCCTTCCAAGAAGTGTCTTTTAATTTTATGGCTGCAGTTACCAACTGCAGTGATTTTGGAGCCCCCCAAAATAAAGTCTGCCACTGTTCCCCCAATTATTTCCCATAAATTGATGGGACCAGATGCCATGACCTTACTTGTCTGAATGTTGAGCTTTAAGCCAACTTTTCACTCTCCTCTTTCACTTTCATCAAGAGACTCTAGTTCTTTTCCACTTTCTGCCATAAGAGTGGTGTCATCTGCATATCTGAGATTATTGATATTTCTCCTGGCATTCTTACTTTCAGCTTCTGCTTCCTCCAGCCCGGAATTTCTCATGATGTACTCTGTATATAAATTGAATAAGCAGGATGACAATATACAGCCTTGACATACTCTTTTCCCAGTTTGGAACCAGTCTGTTGTTCCATATCTAGTTCTAACTGTTGCTTCCTGACCTGCATACAGATTTCTAAAGAGGCAGGTCAGGTGATCTGGTCTTCCCATCTCTTGAAGAATTTTCCACTGTTTATTATGATCCACACAGTCACAGGCTTTGGCATAGTCAATAAAGGAGACATAAATATTTTTCTGGAACTCTCTTGCTTATTTGATGATCCAGCAGATATTGACAATTTGATCTCTGGTTCCTTGCCTTTTCTAAAACCAGCTTGAACATCTAGTACTTCACAGTTCACATATTGTTGAAGCCTTGTTGGCAAATTTTAAGCATTACTTTACTAGCATGTGAGATGAGTGCAATTGTGTGGTAGTTTGAGCATTCTTTGGCATTGCCTTTCTTTGAAATTGGAATGAAAACTGACCTTTTCCAGTCCTGTGGTCACTGCTGAGTTTCCAAATTTGCTGGCATATTGAGTGCAGCATTTTCACAGCATCATCTCTTAGGATTTGAAATAGCTCAACTGGAATTCCAAAACCATCAATTACTTTGTTTGTAGTGATGCTTCCTATGGCCCACTTGACTTCATATTCCAGGATGTCTGGCTCTAGATGAGTGATCATACCATCATGATTATCGGGGTTGTGAAGGTCTTTTTTGTACAGTTCTTTTGTGTATTTTTGCCACCTCTTCTTAATATCTTCTGCTTCTGTTAGGTCTATACCATTTCTGTCCTTTATTGAGCCCATCTTTACAAATATTCCTTTGGTATCTCTAATTTTCTTGAAGAGATCTCTACTCTTTCCCATTTTATTGTTTTCTTCTTTTTTTTTTTTTTTTTGCACTGATCACTGAAGAAGGCTTTCTTATCTCTCCTTACTATTCTTTGGAACTCTGCATTCAGATGCTTATATCTTTCTTTTTTCTCCTTTGCTTTCACTTCTTTTCTTTTCACAGCTATTAGTAAGGCCTCCTCAGACAGCCATTTTGCTTTTTCACATTTCTTTTTCTTGGGGATGGTCCTGATCCCTGTCTCCTGTACAATGAATATCCATCCATAGTTTATCAGGCACTCTGTCTATCAGATCTATTCCCTTAAATCTATTTCTCACTTCCACTGTATAATCAGAAAAGATTTGATTTAGGTCATACCTGAATGGTCTGGTGGTTTTTCCTACTTTCATCAACTTAAGTCTGAATTTGGCAATAAGGGGTTCATTACCTGAGCCACAGTCAGGTCCTGGTCTTGTTTTTGCTGACTGTATAGAATTTCTCATCTTTGGCTGCTGAGAATATAATCAATTTGATTTCAGTATTGACCATCTGGTGATGTCCATGTGTAGAGTCTTCTCTTGTGTTGTTGGAAGAGGGTGTTTGCTATGACCACTGAGTCCTCTTGGCAAAACTCTATTATTAGCCTTTGCCCTGCTTCCTTCTGTCCTGCAAGGTCAAATTTGCCTTGGAAGCAAATTTGCCAGGCAAACACCTCTGCCTTTGCCAGGTGTTTCTTGACTTTCTACTTTTGCATCCCAGTCCCCTATAATGAAAAAGACATCTTTTTTGGGTGTTAGATATAAATGGTCTTGTAGGTCTTCATAGAATCATTCAACTTCAGCTTCTTCAGCATTAATGGTTGGGGCATAGACTTGGATTACTGTGATATTGAATGGTTTGCCTTGGAAATGAGCAGAGATCATTCTGTCACTTTTGAGACTGCATCTAAGTACTGCGTTTTGGACTTTTTTGTTGACTATGACGGCTACGCCATTTCTTCTAAGGAATTTTTTCCCACAGTAGTAGATATAATGGTCATCTGAGTTAAATTCACCCATTCCAGTCCATTTTAGTTTATTTTCATTATGTCCACCATAGTTTGAAGTGAAGTGAAATGAAGTAGCTCAGTCATGTCTGACTCTTTGAGACCCCATGGACTGCAGCCCACCATTTTCCATCCATGCGATTTTCCAGGCAAGAGTACTGGAGTGGGTTGCCATTTCCTTCTCCAGAGGATCTTCCTGACTGAGGTATGGAACCCAGGTCTCCCGCATTGTAAGCAAGATGCTTTACCATCTGAGCCACCAGGGAAGTCCCAGGTAAATAGCAGGAAGGGAACAGAGCTCCGCCCATCAAAAGAGAATTGGATTAAAGATTTAATGAACAAGGCCTCACCCATCAAAATAAGACCCAGTTTCCCTCTCAGTCAGAATCCTATCTGGAAGCTTCTATAGATCTCTTATCCATCTCCAACAGAGGGCAGACAGACTGAAAACTACACTCACAGAAAACTAACCAATCTATCACATGGACCACAGCATTGTCTAACTCAGTGAAACTCTGAGCCATGCCAGGTAGTGTCACCCAAAATAAATGTGTCATGATAGAGAATTCTGACAAAATGTGGTCCACTGGAGAAGGGAATAGCAAACCACTTCAGTATTCTTGCTTTGAGAACCTCATGAACAGTATGAAAAGGCAAAAAGATAGGAAGCTGAAAGATGAACTCTAAGTCAGTAGGTGCCCGATATGCCACTGGAGATCAGTGGAGAAATAATTCCAGAAAGAATGAAGAGACAGAGCCAAAGCATAAAACCACCCAGTCATGGATGTAACTGGTGATGGAAGCAAGGTCTGATGCTGTAAAGAGCAATGTTGCATAGGAACCTGGAATGTTAGTCCATGAATCAAGACAAATTGGAAGTGGTCAAACAGGAGATGGCAAGAGTGAACACTGACATTTTAGGAATCAGCGAACTAAAATGGACTGGAATGGGTGAATTTAACTCAGATGACCATTACCTGTTTCCTGCTGTAATACCTGCCGGAAGTTGCTTTATTATTATTTCTTTTATTTTTGTCTCTAGGCAACCAAACATATTATAATAAAAGATGTTTATTATCTAAATATTATTATAATAATAAAAAGTGTTTTTATGCTAGCATATTGATGTTATAATTCTAAAGGACAATAATTTTTAAAAATTCATAGCTTTCTTGACAGATGTACGGTAAGCATTAATTTTGCCTGTTTGATATTTTATGTCACTTTGTGACTGTTTGGCTTTCTCCCGGATTTAAAGAGTAATAAAAATGAAATCAACATATTGTTGTCATACCTTTTTTAACCTGACTCATTTTGCTGTGAAAAAATATCTCTACTAAAAATAATAAGATTACAACCAAGTGGATGATTTAAAATAGGCCATCACATAGTTGAAAAGTGCTTAGGTAATCAGTTAGGGGGTTTGCCCTTGACTTGTTCTGTTTTCACTTACTTTTGGTTAAGTGGAAGGAAGCAGAAAGTGATTGAAATGGTACATTCAGAAAATTTATTCTAATCTTCTGGCATCAAAAACACATGGAATTTATCTCTGAGCTTTCTATTTTGTTTCATTGATCTATATTTCTGTCTTTGTGCCAGTACCATACTGTCCTGATGACTGTGGGGAAAAAAAAAAATAAAAAAATAAATTAAAAAGCCCGGGGAATGTTACAATTCTAAAACCAGTTTTCAGTGCTTGAGCAGATATAAGAGGTGAGTGATTATCTGTAAGGTTGACATAGTTTATAGTAACGGAATTATAATAGTTTTCCACAGCATGAATGAATCTGACATTTTGTTTTAAAGATGAAATAATTTCCAATGCCAGGTTTTTGACTTTAAAAATTTAATAGGTTGCCTAGCAGTTTTACCTAGTGAAAACTGCTGTTACATTGTAATGTTATTGGTAAGCAAAATAAAACATCAGTAGAAATATGACATGTGGGTAGCAAAATTCTTTACTCTGACAATAACAACAGAATCTAAAAGAGAATATTTTTAAATAGTAGGTTTTCATTGGATTTTATTTTCCTTTCTTTAAAAGTGGTCGTCACTTTTACTCATCCATTGAAAATTAATTGCAGTAAGATTTATTTGGATCATGAAAAGTGAGATAGTCTGATGATTTAATTTATGTATCACTTATTGTTTCAATATATCAAAAACTATAGTAAAAGGAAAATTACATTATTTAACATCGTTCACATATTTATGTATGTATTTGTCTTTTGCATACTGTGAAATATGATAGAAAATTACACCTGCTATTCAAGGATGCATGTAAATATTAGGGAACATAAAGAGTCTATAGCAGGTAGCAGTTAATATAAACATTAATAAATCAGTTAATATAAACATTAATAATTCACTTATACTTTGCTTTCATATTGAAAACTATTTTGATTCTTTGATGCCAAATAATGTTCAAACTACCACGAAATTGCACTCATCTCACACACTAGCAAAGTAATGCTGAAAATTTTCCAAGCCAGGCTTCAATAGTACGTGAAGCGTGAATTTCAGATGTTCAAGTTGAGTTTAGAAAAGGCAGAGGAAGGAGAGATCAAATTGCCAACATCCGTTGGATCATAGAAAAAGTAATAGAGTTCTAGAAAAATGTCTATGTCTGCTTTATTGACTATGCCAAAACCTTTGACTCTGTGGCTCATAACAAACTGTGAAAAATACTTAAAGAGATGGGACTAAATCTTACTGAATACCATGCCACCTGACCTGCCTCGTGGGAAATCTGTGTGTATGTCAAGAAGTGACAGTTAGAACTGGACATGGAACAATAGATTGGTTCCAAATCGGGAAAGGAGTACGTCAAGGCTGTATACTGTCACCTTGCTTATTTAACGTATATATGCAGGGTACATCATGTGAAATGCCTGGCTGGATGAAGCACAAGCTGGAATCAGGATTACTGGGAGAAATATCAATAACCTCAGATATGCAAGTGACGCCACACTTATGGCAGAAAGCAAAGAACTAAAGAGCCTCTTGATCAAAGTGAAAGAGGAGAGTGAAAATTTGGCTTAAAACTCAACATTCAGAAAACTAAGATCATGGCATCTGGTGACTGATGTTTACAGATGTTTATAGATGTTTATAGAATCTTAACATTCCCTGTTTTGGAAAAGGCAATGGCACTCCACTCCAGTACTCTGCCTGGAAAATCCCATGAGAGGAGGAGCCTGATAGGCTGTAGTCCAAGGGGTCGCTAAGAGTCGGACAGGACTGAGCGACTTCACTTCCACTTTTCACTTTCATGCATTGGAGAAGGAAATGGCAACCCACTCCAGTGTTCTTGCCTGGAGAATCCCAGGAATGGCGGAGGCTGGTGGGCTGCCGTCTATGGGGTCTCACAGAGTCGGACACGACTGAAGCAACTTAGCAGCAGAAACATTCCCTATTTACAGATGTTTTACTTTGCTTAACATGACTGCCATGACTGATACTGAAGCTGAAACTCTAATATTTTGGCCATGTGATGCAAAGAACTGACTCATTTGAGAAGACCCTAATGCTGGGAAAGATTGAGGCAGGAGGAGAAGGGGACAACAGAGGATGAGATAGCTGGATGATATCATCAACTGGACGAATGTGAGTTTGAGCTAGCTCCAGGAGTTGGTGATGGACAGAGAAGCCTGGCATGCTACAGTCCATGGGGTCACAAAAAGTCCAGCACAGCTGAGTGACTGAACAGAATTTTGATTGTTACTTGACAGATTAAAGAGTAGTCTATTATATCTGCTAATAGTCTTAACACACATTCAATGTTATATATTGAAATTGCAGAGAAAATTTTGTTTTTAAGAAACAACTGCTGCATGTGACAACTTTAAGCAAAGTAAATTATATTGTGTAATGAGTTTTGAAATATTTTGTTTCACTCTGTTTTTCAAAACAATATATGCTCTTTCTAAATGGAAATATGCTAGAGTCCCAATGTGCCTGTCACGTTGAGATCAAGATTTCATTACAAAAATGATATCAACCTCAAAATGATTATCTTTTTTAGAACATTCTGAAAAATCCATTCATTTGCACAGCATTTAAAAGCCCAATTCTATTGATAAACAAAAATTAATAAAAATATTAATTTGTTACTAGTCTTGGAAGGTTTTACTTATTAGAAAAAAATCTGCTTCTATTTTTCTTTTCTGAAGTTGATCTTGATTCTTTTTAGTATTCACCATAGCCTTTTTTTTTAATAGGTCTGCTCTTTAAGTATTATGGTTTGTCCTGAGTTCCATTTTAGCTCTATTCTCTTCTATTAGCCACACAACCCCTATTCAACGATGATCAAATTTTTATCTTCATTCAAGACATTTCATTTGAGCTCCATACATATATTTTACTGATCAATAGACTATTATTAAGACATTTGAAACTCCTATATAAAGGGTAACATGATTCCCAGTTTTTTTTTTCTATGTTAAATAATTTTATTATGCTCTGATTTTTCTCAGTCCAGAATACGGAGATTCTCAATCTCTTTTTCTGTATTGCCCAATAGAAATATGAGAGTTACTTATGAAATTTAAAATTCTCTAATAATTTTAAAACATTAACATAGAATAATTGTGATTAAAATATTTTATTTAACCCAATATATCAAAAGTGCTTTACTTTAACATGTACTCAGTGAAATAATTAATGAGATATTTTACTTTATCTTTGTTCCTGCAAAGTATAATCCAGTGTATATTTTTCACCTTCAGCATATAAAAATCTAGAGAGTAAACCTTTGTAAACGTATTTAGATATCATGAAATTTACAATTGAAATAATAAATTCATATAAGCAAATTGATCTAAAGTTAATTAAAAATGTTACAAGAACTAAAGAGGTTATGAAAAAATTAATATCCTCATTCCTATTGACAAAACGTGTTCATCAACTTTGAAAGATTTGATTTCACATAAAAGCAAATGCATACTAGATTTACTACTAATTCTGTCCAAGATAAGTAAATTTGCTAATCTTGTATTTCAGAATCTAATTTTTATTAACATCAAATTGAAAGAGACATATGTACATCTACAACTGGCTTCATAATCCAAATTATTACATTGCTACTCCAGTCTTGTCTTTTTAACTGTTTCCAAAGTAGTACTGATTTCATCATTAGTTGATTCTGCAGAATAGTATATTTTTTTGTATTAAGTTAAAAAGAAACTTATACTTACTATAAGATAGGAAAATAATTAAATGGTATTGCTTTAAAAATATGTATTTTGATTTAATCACCAAATTAGTTTTCATAAACATTACTGTACATTGTGCTTTCTGCCTAAGATAATCACCTTAAAATGTTATAAGGGTACATAAAAAAAATAATACAAATTGTGTCCACCCATTGACATTTACCAGATCACTAATAAGTTTATCCATGATGCTAGAAATGAAGTATACACTGGAAAAAATGGACTACAACACAGCAGTAGTATCTTATGTGATGAAGCAAAATAAAATGTTATACACCCCAAAAATAAAATTATATTTGACAGAAAAATAATATTTTATATTTCTTCAGTTTTTACATTTTAAGCTTTAATTAAAATGCAATAGAATTAAGATTTGGTTATTCAGCCATATCAGCCACATTTCACATGCTCAATAGTCACACATTCCAGGTGGTTACCATACTAGACAACATAGCTCTAGTTCATTCTGAGTTCTCCATTCATCCTAAAGATTTTCCAAAGCAGTGCCTTTACTTTCATCTTCAATGCCAATGTCTTATTTGTATTTGTCCATGAGGCTGTTGCTATTGTCTTCTACCTGGTCCCTTATCCCCTATTGTCAACCATATGACTATTATGGGTGAGACTTTTACAAAACAAATATTCCTGATAAATAACAGGTCTTACTCTAAAGCACCAGGAACTATATTCAATATTTTGTAGTAAATCATAATGGAAAAGACGATGAAAAAGACTATGAATTACTTTGCTGTACACCAGAAACTAACACAACATTGTAAACTGACTATATTTCAATTAAAAAGAAATACTCCTTTCATACTCTTTCCACTTAAAAATCATGCAAAGTCTCTCAATATCCTTCTGAAGATGTTCAAACTCCTTTGTGATATCACACCACTTGCCTCTTTAACCTTTTTTTCCTATTGATAGATGGTAAATAAAAACTTTTGAAACAATGAATTTGTAAATGAATAAAGAATCTCCTGTGGCTTCATTAAAAATGTCACATGTTTTTACCATTTTGACCTATAAACTTTTCAATGGCAAAAAGTTCTGTTAATTTCTAATTCATTGCCACTATTGAAGATGCAAAACAATACATTTTCTTCAAAATATGATATATCCCACTTCTTGGGAACTAAATACCTATGCTACTCATTACTTTCTTCCTTTTTATACTATTATTTCAATTATGACAATTTAAATATTTGTCATTTCACAAGTTTTGGGAGCATGGGAACTGTGTTAATTTTTCTATTCTGAGGCTATCCTATCAGATCTAGAATAGAGTAGATGTGCAGTGAAGCTTAATTCCCTATGGATTTTAAATACTTAGACTTCTTTTATGGTGCAGATGAGAACAATATGCAATAGCTAGAATGCAATCAGTTCAGTCCTCAGTCGTGTCTCTTTGAGACCCAATGAATCGCAGCACACCAGGCCTCCCTGTCCATCACCAACGGAGTTCACCCAGACTCACATCTATTGAGTCAGTGATGCCATCCAGCCATCTCATCCTCTATTGTCCCCTTCTCCTCCTGCCCCCAATCCCTCCCAGCATCATAGTCTTTTCCAATGAGTCAACTCTTCTCATGAGGTGGCCACAGTACTGGAGTTTCAGCTTTAGCATCATTCCTTCCAAAGAACATCCAGGACTGATCTCATTTAAGATGGACTGGTTGGATCTCCTTGCAGGCCAAGGGACTCTCAAGAATCATCTCCAACAACACAGTTCAAAAGCATCAATTTTTCGGCGCTCAGCTTTCTTCACAGTCCAACTCTCACATCCATACATGACTACTGGAAAAACCATAGCCTTGACTAGACAGACCTTAGTTGGCAAAGTAATGTCTCTGCTTTTGAATATGCTATCTAGGTTGGTCATAACCTTTCTTCCAAGGAGTAAGCATCTTTTAATTTTATGGCTGCAATCACCATCTACAGTGATTTTAGAGCCCAAAAAAATAAGGTCTGACACTGTTTCCATTGTTTCCCCATCTATTGCCTATGAAGTGATGGGACCAGATGCCATGACCTTCGTTTTTATTTATTTATTTTTTGTGTGTGCTGTTTATCTTTTTAATTCATTTTTATTTTTTAGTTTGTTTTGCTTTACAATAGTGTATTCATTTTGCTATACATTGACATGAATCAGCCACGAGTGTACATGAACTCCCAATCCTGACCCCCACCCCCGCCCCACACCATCTCTCTGGATTATCCCCGTGCATCAGTCCCAAGCTTCCTGCATCCTGCATTGAACCTAGACCGGCGATTCATTTCATTTATGATATCATACATGTTACACTGCCACTCTCCTAAATCATCCCACCCTCTCCCTCTCCCACAGAATCCAAAAGGCTGTTCTATACATCTGTGTCTCTTTTGCTGTCTCGCGTACAGGTTTATCATTATCATTTTCTAAATTCCATATATATTACTCAGCCATTAAAAAGAATACATTTGAATCAGTTCTAATGAGGTGGATGAAGCTGGAGCCGATTATACAGAGTGAAGTAACCCAGAAAGAAAAACACCAATACTGTATACTTACACATGACCTTCGTTTTCTGAATGTTGAGCTTTAAGCCAAATTTTTCACTTTCTACTTTCACTTTCAACAGGCTTTTTAGTATCTCAGGTTATTGATATTTCTCCCAGCAATCTTGATTCCAACTTGTGCTTCTTCCAGCCCAGTGTTTCTCGTGATGCACTCTGCATATAAGTTAAATAAGCAGGGTGACAATATACAGCCTTGACGTATTCCTTTCCCTATTTGGAACCAGTTTGTTGTTCCATGTCCAGTTCTAACTGTTGCTTCCTGACCTGCATGCAAGTTTCTCAAGAGGGAGTTCAGGTGGTCTGGTATTCCCATCTCTTTCAGAATTTTCCACAGTTTATTGTGATCCACACAGTCAAAGGCTTTAGCATAGTCAATAAAGCAGAAATAGATGTTTTTTTGGAACTCTCTTGCTTTTTCAATGATCCAGCAGATGTTGGCAATTTGATCTCTGGTTCCTCTGCCTTTTCTAAAACCAGCTTGAACATCAGAAAGTTCCCAGTTCACGTATTGCTGAAGCCTGGCTTGGAAAATTTTGAGCATTACTTTACGAGTGCAGTTGTGCAGTATTGAGCATTCTTCAGTATTGCCTTTCTTTGGGATTGGAATGAAAACTGACCTTTTCCAGTCCTGTGGCTAATGCTGAATTTTCCAAATTTGCTGGCATATAGAATGCAATAGTGGAAGATTTTCCATCACAGAAGACTTCAGAACTAGTGTATTTTTAAAAAATAACATGTATAGAATGCTGTCAATTTTTGTGACATATAAGATTAAAAGGAGTAATTTTAAAATGGGATTGAATAAAAATATAATCATTATAGATTTTGTTAATCTTAAAAAAATAAGTTAAAAGAATCTGTATATCTTTACAAAGCAAATTTGAAATTGTATTTTTAAGTTGCTGACCTTGCTAGGTAATGATATATATATTTCAGTATGCTGCTGCTAAGTCACTTCAGTCGTGTCCGACTTTGTGCGACCCCACAGACGGCAGCCCACCAGGCTCTTCCGTCCCTTGGATTCTCCAGGCAAGAACACCGGAGTGGGCTGCCATTGCCTTCTCCAATGCATGAAAGGGAAAAGTGAAAGTAAAGTCGCTTAGTCGTGCCTGACTCTTAGCGACCCCATGGACTACAGCACCAGGCTCCTCCGTCCGTGGGATTTTCCTGGCAAGAGTACTGGAGTGGGGTGCCATCACCTTCTCTGATATTTCAGTATAATTAGAACATAATTTGGAAATCTAAAGCCAACCAAAGACCCATTTTGCAATTAAGCCAAAATTTTATATTAATTAAATAAATATAAAATTAAGGTAGATATGGAGGATTTATTAACAGGTGGTTAATTCACCATGTCCTGTAATTTATATAATCCAAAAGTTTTGTTATTTCTTCTTTTCCATCTGTGATTATTCTGGACCCCAAAAGTGTGATAATGTGCATATGTGAGAAACTGGCTTGGTATGCAGAATTCAGATTCCCTGGATTTGCAAAATAATTACTACTTCTATGTTTTTATTTTTTTAATCTGTGAATTTATGTCCTAGGTTAGAGTAAAGATTACATACAATTATTTGTGTCAGGCAAAAATATTTGGTAACACAGAACATCAATGCAAAGAAAGAGAATCTAATGGGTTAGGTGATGGGTGTGTGTGTGTCCGACTCTTTGTGACTGTCTGGACTATAGCATTCCAGGGCCCTGTATCCATGGAATTCACCAGGCAAGAAAACGAGTGCGTTGCCATTATCTCCTCCAGGGAAGGTGATGGATATACTATTATAAAATACTATTATACTGTAGTTTTAAGTGGAATTAGGTGAAAAAACACAAAGAGGAAAGCAGTGATTTCTATTAGAAAGACTGATTCCCCTGCTAGCACATGCAATTAGGGAGGTTACATATAATCTCTCATCATTAACTGATTTCACTTTGAGCTTGAATATTTTAATTTATAAAGTAGCAAGAAACTCCTGGCTTGATGGACATGAGTTTGACCAAGCTCTGGGAGTTAATGATGGACAGGGAAACCTGGCATGCTGCAGTCCATGGGGTTGCAAAAAGTTGAACACGACTGAGTGACCTACAACACAAGAGAAGACTCTACACATGGACATCACCAGAAGGTCAACACCAAAATCAGATTGATTATATTCTTTGTAGCCAAAGATGGAGAATCAAGGCAAGAATACTGAAGTGGTTTGCCATTCCCTTCTCCAGTGGACCACATTCTGTCAGACCTCTCCACAATGACCCTTCCATCTTGGGTGGCCCCACATGGTATGGCTTAGTTTCACTAAGTTAGACAGGCTGTGGTCCGTGTGATCAGACTGGCTAGTTTTCGGTGATTATGGATTCAGTGTGTCTGCCCTCTGATGCCCTCTCGCAACATCAACCAGTAACACTGAAGAAGCTGAATAGTTCTATGAAGACCTACAAGACCTTTTAGAACTAATACCCCCAAAAAATGTCCTTTCCATTATAGAGGACTGGAATGCAAAAGTAGGAAGTCAAGAAACACCTGGAATAACAGGCAAATTTGGCCTAGGAATACAGAATGAAGCCAGGCAAAGGCTAACAGAGTTTTGCCAAGAGAACGCACTAGTCATAGCAAAACCCTCTTCCAACAACACAACTACACATGGATATCACCAGATGGTCAACATTGAAATCAGATTGATTATATTCTTTGCAGCCAAAGATGGAGAAGCTCTATACAGTCAACAAAAACAAGACCAGGAGCTGATTGTGGCTCAGATCATGAACTCCTTATTACCAAATTCAGACTTATATTGAAGAAAGTAGAGAAAACCACTAGACCATTCAGGTATGACCTAAATCAAATCCCTTATGATTATACAGTGGAAGTGAGAAATAGATTTAAGGGCCTAGATCTGATACATAGAGTACCTGATGAACTATGGACAGAGGTTCGTGACATTGTACAGGAGACAGGGATCAAGACCATCCCCATGAAAAAGAAATACAAAACAGCAAAATGGTTGTCTGGGGAGGCCTTACAAATAGCTGTGAAAAGAAGAGAAGCAAAAAGCCAAGGAGAAAGGAAAGATATAAGCATGTGAATGCAGAGTTCCAAAGAATAGCAAGGAGAGATAAGATTGATCCTCAGTGATCAATGCAAAGAAATAAAGGAAAACAACAGAATGGGAAAGATTAGAAATCTCTTCAAGAAAATTAGGATACCAAGGGAACATTTCATGCAAAGATGGGCTCAATAAAGGACAGAAATGGTATGGACCTAACAGAAGCAGAAGATATTAAGAAGAGGTGGCAAGAATACACAGAAGAACTGTACAAAAAAGAGCTTCATGACCAAGATAATCACGATGGTGTGATCACTCACCTAGAGCCAGACATCTTGGAATGTGAAGTCAAGTGGGCCCTAGAAAGCATCACTATGAACAAAGCTAGTGGAGGTGATGGAATTCCAGTTGAGCTATTTCAAATCCTGAAAGATGATGCTGTGAAAGTGCTGCACTCAATATACCAGCAAATTTGGAAAACTCAGCAGTGGCCACAGGACTGGAAAAGGTCACTTCTCATTCCAATGCGAAAGAAAGGCAATGCCAAAGAATGCTCAAACTACTGCACAATTGCACTCATCTCACACGCTAGTAAAGTAATGCTCAAAATTCTCCAAGCCAGGCTTCAGCAATATGTGAACTGTGAACTTCCAGATGTTCAAGGTGGTTTAGAAAAGGCAGAGGAACCAGAGATCAAGTTGCCAACATCCACTGGATCATGGAAAAAGCAAGAGAGTTCCAGAAAAATATCTATTTCTGCTTTATTGACTATGCCAAAGCCTTTGACTGTGTGGATCACAATAACCTGTGGAAAATTCTGAAAGAGATGGGAATACCAGACCACCTGACCTGCCTCTTGAGAAATCTGTATGCAGGTCAGGAAGCAATAGTTAGAACTGGACATGGAACAACAGACTGGTTCCAAATAGGAAAAGGAGTACGTCAAGGCTGTATATTGCCAC
>SJXQ01000158.1:64211-74919 GCA_006408695.1 Aepyceros melampus
CTAGCACTTACCCACCACACCAGCCTTCAGAAAGGCAGATCTGCTGGGTAGCCTGGCACTGGCAGGCAGAGGCCCAAGGCCGTGAAGGCTGCCAACAGCTACAGGGCCAGGATAATGAGATGAAGAATTGATGCTTTTCAGCTGGTGTTGAAGACTCTTGAGAGCCCCTTGGACTGCAAGGAGATCCACCCAGTCCATCCTAAAGGATATCAGTCCCGAATATTCATTGGAAGGATGGTGAAGCTGAGACTCTAATAGTTTGGTCACTTGATGCGAAGAACTTAACTCATTGGAAAAGACCCTGAAGCTGGCAAAGATTGAAGGTGGGAGAAGAGGATGACAGAGGATGAGATAGTTGGATGGCATCACCGACTCAATGGACAGGAATGTGAGTAAGCTCCAGGAGTTGGTGTTGGATGGGGAGGCCTGGTGTGCTGCAGTCCACAGGGTACCAGTCGGACATGACTGCGTGTGACTGAACTGGGCAGTGAGAGGGCCTCTCCCCTCTGCCCCGTATTCTAGGCCAGAACCTGGCAGAAGGGGCATGGGCAGGCCTGCCACTAAAGAACCTGAAGAGCATGGGACCCAGTGCTGCTGCCTGCAAGCCACTTCCACATCTGCCCAGCAAAGGCAGCAGCCCCCAGACAGCTGGGGACACTGAGGCTCAGAGCAGCTGAGTGATACCCGAGTTGCTCAGGAGCTAAGGTGGAGCCGGGGTGCTGATTCGAACAAGATCAGGAGCCCGACGCCTACGACGGAATCCTGTTGCACTACGTCTCTTTGTGTAACTGAAACCACTCAGCCTAATGGGAACTGCTGACCTCAACTGGAGGTACCAGCCTCATAGAGCAGAGGCCACCCTCCCCAGGTCCTGAAGCTTTTCTGGACAAGGAGTCCCCTGAAAGCCTGGCAGTCCTCAGGAGCCGGGACAATGTCCAAGAAGGAGGCTCAAGGCTTGGGCATACTCAAGACCCACAGGAAGTGACCCCTCCCAGGCACCCCACTCCTGGCTCCCAGGCACCCACTCCTGGCTCCTGACTCCACGGAACAAGGGTCCGGTTCATCCCAGAACGAGACAAGGGTGCAGGACCACACTGACGAAGCGCTCACAGAGCTCAAGAAATACACAAGGAGGGTTTTATTTGCAGGAGAGAGGGACTCTAGTCAAACAAGCCGAAGCCCATGTCGTCATCTGACTCCTCCGACTCCTCCTTCTTCTCCTCCTTCTTCTCCTCTGCTGTGGGGAGAAAGCACGCTGAGCTCAGTCGCAGCGCAGGCGACACAGCCGGCAGAGACAGACCCCAGGGCGTGTGCACCAACAGCTGCCTGAACTTCCACTCACCTGCGGCTGGAGCAGACCCCGCAGCGGGTGCTGCCGATCCGGGGGCAGCAGAGACGGCCACAGCCCCGCCAGCAGGCACACTGGCCAGCTTGCTGATACCTGCAGAGACCAAAGGGGAGGTGAGCTCAGAGTAGGTGTTCCACCTGAATGTCATCTCAGAGTGAAAACACACTGTCCAGCTTGTTCCAGTCTGTGTCAGATTCCCATTTTCCCAGACACTGGCTTCTAGGAATCCCCCCAGCAGACCTGCAGGCCCACAGTGCCCTACTCAGGAGGTTAAGTTGGACAATCATGCTTATGACCAGGCAGAGAGAATCCACGGTCCCAGGGTCCAGACCCTCACCCCCCGCAGTGAGTTCACAGACAAGGCTGCCTCTGCCCCGTCATGGACCCAGACAACAACAACTCCCCCAAAGCTCAACTCCCAAGTTAAGTCCAGCTCCAGCCTGACCTCACAGGGCAGGGGCCTGTGGTCAGTCCTACCCCCACCCCCGCAGTGAGGCTTGTTTACAGAAGCCGCCCTGCCCAGGGCTTGTCTAGAAGCGCCCACAGCATGAGCCCACGGGCCCTGCCCAGGGCTTGTCTAGAAGCGCCCACAGCATGAGCCCACGGAAACCCTGCTCACTCCTCTAGGTTAGGCTTCTAGAGTGCTCTGGTCCACAAGCGAAGCCTGGCAGGCCACAGGCTGACCAGCAGGGATTAAATGGACCGTGAAAACCAAAGCCTCGAACATGACCTCACCCTGGGCAATGACGTCCTCAACGTTCTTTCCGTTGAGCTCACTGATGACCTAGAGCAGATGAGGAGCGGGGTTACCAGAGGCCGGCCACACACACAACTCCCCCCCGCACAGCAGTTATGACCCACCCAGGACAGGTAAGTTAAGACATCCCACATGTGGAAACTAACACCAAAGCTTACTGCTGAAAAAAATGCAAAATATCTCACTTCACACTCAATACATATCAAAATAACCTTCACTAGGTTGAACGAGAGCTTCCCTGGTGGCCCAGTCAGTAAAGACTCCACCTGCAATGCGGGAGACCTGGGTACCATCCCTGGGTTGGGAAGCATTCTTGCCTGGAGACTCCCCACGGACAGAGGAACCTGATGGGCTGCGGTTCATGGGGTGGCATAGTCAGACAGGACGGAGTGACTAACCACAGCACAGCACCTCGATTCCTGGGTTGGCACGATCCCTTGGAGAAGGAAATGGCAACCCACTCCAATATTCTCGCCTGGGAAATCCCATGGATAGAGGAGTCTGACGGTCTACAGCCCATCGGGTCGCAACAGTCCGACACAACTTAGCGAGTAAACCACCACCACGTTGAGTTCAAAAAAATAAAGTTAACGTGGGCTTGTTTTCACTTAAAAAAAAGCTTACACGTGACTTGTTCCCACTGAGCTCCGCTAACGCGGACTTGACTTCATCCCCATTTTTTTCTTAGTCTGGGCTGTACCAGTACATTAGGGCAGTTCCAAAACCACATGGGTTGGCAAAGGCCTTCCACTAAACCCGCGGCAACCTACTTCCCTGGGTTGGGTAGGAGAGAGCCCCGTATGCGCCGTATAGGGTCGGCGGGGCCTTTAGGCCCCTGCGAGGTGGCTACCTTGTTGAGCCGGTCGTCGTCTGCCTCGATGCCCACGCTGTCCAGGATCTTTTTGATGTCCTTGGCGCTGGGGGAGGAATTGCCCCCGAGGGCAGCCAACAAGTAGGAGGCACGTAACGCATCCTAGCGCAGGAGGAAGACAACGACATTAGGGGCGGCCTCCAGTCCCTGCAAGGCCAGTGTCCGGCCGCGCGCGGCTGGTGCGGAGCCGCCGCCGAGGCCTGGCCCACGCCCTGCCCCGCCCGCCCCCCGCGGCACTCACGACCGCGGCCAGGCCCCGCGGCCCGGCCTTCCCGGCCCACTCACTCAGCGGCGGCAGAGCAGCCTCGCGCGTGCGACCTCGGTGGCGTCAGGGACGGAAAGGAAGGCGCCGGTGCTGGGGGCGGGAGTAATTCGCTACCCAGAAGCCTCCGGGACTTGCGCTCGGCGCCCCACGAGGGCGCCTCCTAGTGACGTCAAGCAGCGCCTAGCCAATGAGGACGCGGGAGACGCCATTATCCCGTCTGTCCCGCAGCCGCCACCCGAAAGTCGGAAGGCAGTTCCGAAGGGCTGTCTTCGTGTAAGTAATGGGGTGACTGCCGCCCGAGATTCCTGGAGGAAGTGGGGCTGAGAGAGGAGCGAGCCAGGAGTGTAGGTTTCCTCCCTTCAGGGTTCCCAGGATGCTGCGCGGCGCCTACAGCTCCCAGAATGCAGCGCGGCCTCCACGCGCCGGTCGCTTCTCTGCCGGAGCGGCGGACGCGGCCGGCGAACTACAAGTCCCATGGTGCACGGCTACCGGAAGCGAGGGGGCGCCGCTGCGGCCGCACGTGGCCCGGCGCCGCTGCTGGGATCGGGCCTGCTACGCGACAGGAGCCGGCTCTGTGGCCTGGCCCAGGCGGGCGGGGAAGTCTCCCTGCGTGTTCACTCCGCGGAGCCCAGCCACTGCTCCCCCCATCCCTAGTGCCACGGCGGCGGCCCCAGGTGAAGCTGGGAGGCTCTGTCGCCGCCACTCGGAGGAGCGGAGCCAGAACCGTCCAAGCCCGTGTGACTCGCCCCACCCGGTCCTTGCCCTCTCGGAAGAGACATCCACGTTGCCCCTTCACTCCGTGTCGGGGACCTTGCAGCAGGCTGGCCTCAGTCCTGGGCGGGGGGGGGCCCAGGCTTCCTCAGAACTTAGGTTCCAGTGCGCGGACACAGTAGTGAAACGAGGCAGTCCCAGGCTGAGGTAAACCCTGAGCGAAGAGGGCTGAAGGATGAGTAAGCGCCTGCCCGGCGAAGATCTGAGCGAGCATCAGGCCCCAGGAGTAAAGGCCTTGCTGAGTTGGCCAGAGATGGGCTCAGAGGCAGCAGGCAGCCCAGGCGGGCTCGTGTTAGGGCCCAGCCCCGAGGTGATAACGGAGGCCCCACCGAAACCGTCGGGCACAGAAAAGTTTTATGCTCAAGGTAACACAGCTGCTGAGGAGAACCATCTGGCAAGGATGGGACTGCTGCAGTCACACGGGAGAGCGGTCAGTTGTGATTTGTTTTTAATGGTACAATAGTACATACTGTGAAACCACTTGAATCTTAGTTAGTGGCACTAGGTGCGTTCCCACTGCTGTGCAGCCGTCACCACGGTGTAGCTGCAGAACGTTTCCCTCTTCTTGAATTCTAAACAGTAACTCCCCACCCCTCCCCCAACCCCTGGCTCCCATTTACTTTCCATTTCTATGTTGACTGCTCTAGGGATCTTACATAAATGGAATCATACAGAATGTGTCCTCTTGTGTCTGGCTTATTTCATTCAGTGTAATACCCTTGAAGTTCATTCACATTGTAACGGGTCAGGATTTCATTACCTGTTGTTGCTCAGTTGCCCAATCCTGTCGGACTCTACAACCCCATGGACTGCAGCATGCCAGGCTTCCCTGTCCTTCACTAGCTCCCAGGGTTTGCTCAAACTCACGTCCATTGAGTTGATGACCCACTACTCGTTACTTTTTAAGTCTGAGTGATGTTCCTGCCTGTGTGTGTGTGTTTATTCTGGCAGCTATGTGGAAACGGAAGGGGGAACACGAGCTGGGGAGGACACAGGCCTAGCAGTAACTGCCCGTCCAGGTGGGGAGGGTGGCGGAAAGAGGGTAGAGAGGTGTCACTTGAGGCAGAGCAGGCCGGAGCAGACGTGTGTGTTCACAGGGCCTACTCTGAGGTGAGGAAGGGCCAGTCCGGAAGGCTTTGAGAGACAGATCTGGCTTGAGGTCCTTGACTTTGGCTTTCACCAGCTAGTGGCCTTGGCCACATCTGATCGCTCCCATCTCCTTTTCCTCACTGAGACGCTGAGAAAGGAGGCAGCCTATGGGGAAGCCCGCTGGGGCTGCGGGAGGGGGGCGGCGCTGGGAGGTGGCCGAGTGCCCCCATAAGGTAGGGTCAGGGAAGGTGGGCCCTGGGCTCTACGGGGCTTGAGAGGAGGGCTTTGGGGGCTGGCTGGGGACCTCAGTGCTGTCCTCCGGCAGGAGGTGGGTGTGGGGCAGCAGCTGAGATCAGCCCTCAGTAACTCCTACAGCCGGAGATCGCACTAGTTCATTTTAACACGGGGCCGGGAATGCATAGCCGGAGCAGGGCGGGCCCAGGGCCCGAGAACCTCGGAAAGGTTGGGTTTTGTGGCGCGAAAAGCGGGCCTTCCAGCGGGAAGGACGGTCGCACAGACGCACGCCGGCCGACAGGAAGCTGAGTGCGGCGGGGCGGTGTCCGGCAGAGGGCGGGCGGGACCCTGAGACCCCTGCCGGCGGACCCTGCCGGCGCCAGGCGAGCTTCCCACGCGGCCGGACCCAGAAACGCGCCGGCGGGAGCGCAGGTGACGCGCGGGCCGCGGGCGCGTCTAGGGGACGCGGAGGTTGGGGTGGGGGTGTTGCGGTGCGGTCTCTCGCCCAGGACACGCCCCAGGCGGTGGGGGCGGCGACTGCGCGGTGCACCGACCTCCCCTGCGGACCGAGGTGCGAGCTGGAAGTGGCTGGAGAGTCCTCCGCCAGGGGCCAGGAAGTGGGGTCCCGTCCTCAGGAACCCCCTCGCACTGCTCGGACAGACGCGGGCAGGATCACTCGCCTGAGCGATCACTCAGCCCTTGCCTTGAGCCACCGCCCCCACGTGGTAGATGAGAGCCAGTGCGTCGGGTTGGAGCCGAGAAATGTGAAGGTTGGAGGTGGGACTCTGGTGCCCAGCGGCGGAGTTGGGGGTGCTGGACTAGGAGTCCCTTTTCAAGTTTGCAGACTCGGGGTGTGAAGCCTCCCTCCCCCAGTCCCTCAGGCATGTCCCCAAGCCCCTCTGGGCTCAGGTCTCCTGCCTGCCGCCTTCCCAGCCCATGTCAGTAACAGTGTGTCTAGCCTAGGCGTTGGGCTCTAGACCAGCGGGCCTGGCTCCCCCCCAGCCCGAGTCCCCCTTCCTCTGACTGGGAGGACGCCCAGCCCACTCCTCCCCCTGACTCTGCAGCCTCTTTGGGCCCTGCCTGAGCAGGCCTGCTTGGCGAGCTGGGACATGTCTGGTCCCCGAGGACGGCTGGTGGGCGATGGCTGCGATGGAGGCGGGGCCGGTGCCCGCGACATCGGCCCCAGAAGATGCTGCGAGAGATGCTTCAGAGGCTGCGGGTGCGGGGCCGGAGGCGCCCCCACTCCCGGCAGGGAACCGGCTGAGTCTGCACCTGCACCCCGGGGGCTGCCGACGGTTGCTGCGCCTGTGTGCTCAGCAGGCCCCTCAGCTGCTGGAGGTGGACTTCCTGCAGCTGAGTGGCCACGAGGACCCTCAGCTGCTGGAGGCCGCCCTGGCCCGGCTGCCTTGGAGCCTGCCACGCCTCCGCTCCCTGGTCCTCAAAGGTGAGCCCCCCCAGTCCCAGCCCTGGCCCAGCCTCTCTCTAGCTCCTGCCTCTGCTTCCTGGGCCCGAAAGGTGGACCCTGGCCCCAGCCCTGTTCCCTGCACAGCTCTACCCAGCTGCGTTCCCCCAAGAGGAACGCAAAGCCAAAGCACAGTGGGGTCTCCAGCAGACCCCAGGGTGGGTCTTCTTCCTTAGGCGGGCCACCAGTGATGGCTCTCAGCTGAGATGAGACCGCGCCGTCCGTGTCTGCCTGCCTCACCTGCAGGTGGCTCTCCAGCATCTGTCTGTCTCTGTTTTGGTGGGGTTGGGGCGGAGCTCTGTGTTTCCAGGCACCTGTTTCCCTGGCTGGCAGAGCTCGGCTCACCTTGGACTCTGATTTGAGGGCCACATCTGTCTGCCTTTCCCCCATCAGGTGGGCAACGTCGGGATGCCCTGGGTGCCTGCCTCCGGGGGTCCCTCACCACGCTGCCCGCGAGCCTGAGCAGCCTAGCCCACTTGGCCCACCTGGATCTGAGCTTCAACAGTCTCGAGACACTGCCGGCCTGTGTCCCCCAGATGTGTGGCCTGGACGCCCTCCTGCTCTCTCGTAACTGCCTCTCAGAACTGCCCGCGGCCCTGGGAGCCCTCCCCGCCCTCACCTTCCTCGCCGTCACCCATAACCACCTGCGAACGCTGCCCCCAGCCCTGGGAGCCCTGTCCAGCTTGCAGCGCCTCGATCTCTCTGGGAACTTGCTGGAGGCCCTGCCCCCTGAGATCGGAGGCCTGGGCAACCTGGCTGAGCTCAATCTGGCCTCCAATCGGCTGCAGANAGCCTGGCCTCTCCCTGGCACCTCTGAACCTGGGTGACGCTGAGACGGGCTTCCTACCCAGAGCAACCTGCTGAATGTGGCCGGGCGTCTGGGCTCCGACTGGCCAGCTGTGGCCCTACACCTGGGCCTGCCCTACCGTGAGCTCCAGCGCATCCGGCACGAGTTCCGGTCAGTTCTGAGCCTCTCTCATCCTGCTGGCTCCCCCCTGGAGGCTGGCTGAGGTTCCGTCCAGGGGAGGGGGGGCAGGGCAGACAGGCAGGAAAGGGAGGGTTTGGCCGCCCCTGGCCCAGGGAGCAAGGCCCCATGCTAGGAGGGAGAGCAAGGCCCTGGGCATGGCGGGTGGTCTTGGCGGGCCCCCCTGACTGCTCCCCTTGTCCCCCCAGGGACGACCTGGATGGGCAGATCCGCCACATGCTCTTCTCCTGGGCAGAGCGCCAGGCTGGGCAGCCGGGGGCTGTAGGGCACCTCGTGCAGGCCCTGGAGCAGAGTGACCGGCGGGACGTGGCCGAAGAGGTGCGGGCTGTCCTGGAGCTTGGCCGCCGCAAGTACCAGGAGGGCATCCGGCACACGAGCCTGGCCCCTGGCAACCTCGCCTCGCCTGACCAGTCGCCGTCACCCTCCCCAGAGCCTGCCCAGGCCTAGACCACGGACTTCGGGCTGGACCCTGAGGCTCCTGCTTTCAAACCTGCCCTGCGTGTGAGCAAAGTGACCCCCACCTGTGTAACACATACACACAGCCTGGTCACTGTCTCAGTGCTGACTTTCTCGGGTGGAGAGGCCGGTGGAAGCCCGGGGCGGCCAGGTTGTCTGAGGCCTGGCCCCGCTCTGCTGCAAGCAGACCTGGGTACAGACTTCCTTCGGCACAGCTCTCATTCCCTCTGGTCTGCGCCCAGGGCCCGCATTGGGTCCTGATCTCAGGGTCCCAGCTACAAAGTGTGGAGTCCCAGCTACAAAGTAACAGCTGCTGCCCCATGAATACAGTCGTGTGCAGGATGGCACATCTGCCTTTTGGTTGGGGGCCCGTTGCTTGGCCAATTCAGTTTCTACGGCTCCTCCCTTAGGGACACTTCGTCCCAGGCACCCCCCATCCGCTGGCTAGAAACGTGGAGCGCAGGCTGGCGCCGGGCTGGGGCCTGCCGAGCGCAGTGGCCGTGGCGGCCAGGAGGGGGAGCCGGAGTCCGCGAGCCAACCGCCAGCCGGGGGCGGAGCGCGCGCGGCGCCGAGCGGACGCGCCCCCGCGCTTAGGTGCAGCCGGGCGCGCGGCAAGGCGGGGAGGCCAGCGCGGCGGCAGAGGCGGCGGCGGCGGCGGCGGCAAAGCGCGCGGTGAGTGCCCGCCTGGCGGCTCCTTCCGCTACGCCCACCCGAGTGCAGCCTGGCCGCGGAGTCGAGGGGCACCACGGCGTCTGTGGGAGGTGACATCTGCCCGGACGAGGCGGTTTCTGCGGAGCCCGCGCCGGCGGATGCTCGGATCCGCTGCCGCCGGAGTGTGGGAGGCCGGGCCCCGGGCGGTGCCGGGCGCGCTCCCCGCGCACACGTGTCCTCGCCGGTAGGGAGACGGAGGCCAGTCCCCAAGGAACGAGCCGGGCCGTGAGGGACACGCACGTGGGGCCCTGTGGGATGTACGTGGACACGTGGGTGGCTGAAGTCGCCATCGCCTGGCGGGCTTCAGCGTGGCGATCCGGGCCTCATGGGGACTCCTTCCAGCTGGACAGGGAGTTGAGCCGGGCTTCCAGTCGCAGCCCTGAACCCCCCCTCCGCGCCTCCTTTGTCGCCAGGTTGGCGCCCCTCCAGCCGGCGGGACTGAAAGCGCCTCCCCGGGGCAAGGGGCGGGGGGAGATGAATGGGGAGGGAAGGGCCGGTCCCAGACTCGGAGCCTCACAGCCCTTCCCTTTCTTGGGGGTGAGGGAGTCCAGTGGCTTCGTTCGTGGCAGATTTTACCTTCGGGGGGGCCTCTGAGCTGAGCTGTCCACAGCTTCGCCTGCAGCCCCGGTTGAGGACGCTGCGGGAGCCGGGGGGACCGACCGGGAGGGCTGACAGCCCGGGGCCTGAGGCCGCGCTGGGGCTGCCGGGTCTCTATGGCAACCTGGGGTGCAAGGGGAGGCCCTCTGAGCTGTCTCATGAGCAGATGATAGGAACCGTCGAGTGAGGACAGGAAAAGGAGGCTTCCTGGCCCAGAGGACCCCTTGCCGGTCCTCCCCCGGCAGAGGCCCTCCCCACACTACTCGGTTCTGAAGCGTCTCCTCCATCCCAGCGCCAGGGTGGGACCCGGGGCTGACGGTCTCCGGCAGGGATCTCCAGGCCTGCCTCTATTCCCGAGACAGCTGCTCCCCTCCCCACCTTGGAGAGTCTGTCCGACTTCCGGGACGCCAGCATCCAGGTGTCCCTTACACTGGGCAGGAAGTGGGGTCTGGTGGGCTCGCTCAGGTCCAAGAGGGCAGAGTGTGGACCTTGTCCCCCAGGGTCAGGGACAACAGTTGGCTGCGGCCAGTTTGCACCTGGGGAGTCGGGGTGGGAAGAGAGTGTCCAGAGGTCAAGCTCTTCTCTGAGACTGGGGCACTGAGGCTCTGGGTGAGTTCGCTGGGAGGCATCTGGGGGGCCAGAGGGTTTGGGAGTGTGTGTGGCAGCGGGTGGTCTCTGCGACCCAGCCACCGCCCGGCCTTTGCAGCAGACAAGCGTGTCTTCTCCGCTCCTGCATGAGTTTCCCTGAAATGCACCTCACAGAAGACCCACGGCCCACAGAGGCAGTGGGCACAGCCCAGCTCCACCCCTCGGCCCCGAACTCCCTGTGCCCGGCACAGAGAGGGCCCCGTTCCCGGGGCCCCAGACCCCCTGCTGGCCGCAGAGGGAAGCTCGGGGAGCATCTGGGTGCGCGGCGCCCGCGGGCTGGGCCCCCTCGAACCGGCTGCGTGGCTTGGCTGGGTTAGCCCGTCAGACCCGCTGCCTCGCGGGCCAAAGGGGCTCGGAGGCCAGCCCAAGCCTCCCAGAAGCTGTCACACCCCCTTCTCATCCCTCCTCCCGCGGCGGCAGGGCGCCGCATCCCGCCCAAAGTGAAAGAGAAACTCGCCCCCCCACCGCCAGGCCCGCCCCGCCCCGCCCCGCAGCCAATCCCCGCCGCCGGCAC
>SJXQ01000158.1:100614-138917 GCA_006408695.1 Aepyceros melampus
CCGCGCCCGCCTCCCTTCAGTTCCAGGAACTCGGGCTGGTCGCAGGGAGAGGAAGAGGCTCCCCTGTGGACCCGTCACCACCCACCGCCAAGCCCTCCACAGTGCGCCACACCCATTGCAAAGTCCAAATGGTGCAGCAAAGTGTCTGCACAAGCTGGCCGCCTGCACTCGGGTGTGAGGTGTGGAAGCTGAGGCCCGAACGCGTCGACGCTGTCCCCACAAGCTGGCACCAGCACCCCTAGAGGCACCTGGGCCAGGGGAAAGTCTGGGCAGCGTGGCTGAGGCAGGGCAGCGGGGTGTCCCCACAGCAGGCCTCTTTGCCAGGGCAGCACCCCCCGCCCAGCTCTGCAGGCACAGCCTAGAAGCCTGGGGTCCCTGCCTTCAAAGTCAAGCTCTCAAGTCACTGCCCAGCAGCAGGTGAGGGGCTGTCACCACTGACTGCGGGACCCCGTGGGGCTGCTGACCTAACCTCACCTTCATCGGGTCCCAGGAAGGAGACAGGAAGGAAAAGTGAGGGCTTTAATGCGTTGNAGGATGCGGCCCACGAAGGGCGAGATGAGCGTCACGCCGGCCTCGGCGCAGGCCACGGCCTGGGCGAAGGAGAAGAGCAGCGTCATGTTGCAGTGGATCCCGTGCTGCTCCTCCAGCTCCCTGCGGGGACGCACGCGCGCACGGGTCAGCCCCCGAGAGGCAGGGGCGGGGCGCTCCACCCTCGTGAGTGAGTTCACCACTGCGAGCTCAGGCCAGCAGCCTGTGGGCAACCAGACCTCATCAAACCCACATTTCAGAACAGGGAGCACGGTGAGAGGCCCCCTGAGAGCTGCAGACACAGTCCTCCCCTCATCACTGGCGCGCTGCACCAGTGCAGGAGACGGGGGTTCAGTCCCTGGTCCAGGACGACCCCACGTGCCCCAGAGCACCAGAGCCTGTGCTCCACAACAAGAGGAGCCACCACAACTCGAAGCCCCCAGCCTCTCACCTGGAGAAAAGCCAGGCAGCCGTGAAGACCCAGCACAGCCAAAAAAAAAAAGGGGATCTCTGGGCTGGAGATCACGGAGTCGGCTCCAACCGCGTCCTGCCTCAATCCCACAGCCTCACCAGCCCCACGGCCCCCGCCCGACCTCTGGGTCAGCCTGCAGAAAGCCCGTCCCCCAGATACACGTCAGGGCCGGCCATGAGAAGGGGGTCCTGGCCACGCTCTACCACCTGCCAGCCGAGTTCCTGTCCCAGGGGATGGTTTCAGAGGCGCCTGCCGCTGGGCCACAGGGAAGCGGTCAAGAAGCACAGCCCTGGGGGCACAGGGCCACCTCGGTGGCCCACGCCATGAGCACTGGGCCAGCAACTCGACCGCTGGTGTGTGCCCACAGGAGACCGCCCCGAGCACACGCTCAGCGTGACCCGACACGGGCAGCCACATGCCCCAGGAGGATGTGCTTGGAAGGAATGCACACACACAGGGAGACCTCCTTAAGGGGGACCAGCTCTGCCACACGTGTGGCGCGCGTGAACCTGGAACATGAGCCAAGCGAGGGAAGCCACCCACGAAGGCCCCGTCCCGCGGAAGTGGAAGCTCAGAGGCAGGAGGCTGCGGGGCGGCCCCGTCCCGCAGAAGCGCTCGGAGGCAGAAGGNATGCACGTGAGTCTGATTGAACTCCGGGAGTTGGTGATGGACAGGGAAGCCTGGCGTCCTGCGATACATGGGGTCGCAAAGAGTTGGACACGACTGAGCAACTGAACTGAACTGAACTCTGTTGTACTTTAACACATGCAAAGAGTCCATGACCACTTACATCATGGTGACCTCTAGGGATATTTGACATCCAAGACATACATCTGCATTTAGACGTTCATTGTACATTTTACATTCCGATTCCATTTTGTAATGGAGAATAGATAGAAATGGTTCCAACACAATATAGAAGGGCTTTTTTTATCTCTAAAGTACAAACCATAAAAAAAAAATCTACATTTGCATACACACTAAAAATGAAGCACAATATGGATTTCATAGTTGAATTACATTCATTCTCAAATAATCTCAAATCATGTCATTACAAACAGGATACATTGCTAATAATTGTAACTTTCTAACCATCAACCCTTCATCTTGTGACCCGTACTAACATATTCACTGTGTGTTTTAATTATGCATTACTCTCCATAATAATTCCCCTTGAGAAGAACTTCAGAAAACAAGATTGATGAACTCCTTACTAGTTTTCAGTCTCTGATATGTATTTAGATTTGTGTTTTGATGAAATACATTTGTACATATTTGTTACATTATTTCCATATGGTTCTTGTATAAACTCTCATGCTTTCTGATGTATGTTTGGACAAACCTCTTCCATCACTTGTTTCATTACTAGTGCTTCTCTCCAGTGTGTGCTCTCAAGTGTTGAGTGAGATCACTCCTCTGACTAAAGGCTTTGCCACATTGCTTCCATTTGTAAGGTTTCTCTCCAGTATGAAGTTGCTGATGTTTAGAAAAATTTGAGCTCTGGCTAAGGCTTTGCCACATTCTTTGCATTTGCATGGTTTCTCCCCAGTATGAATTCTCTGATGTTGGGAAAGACCTGAGCTATTGGTAAAGGCTTTGCCACATTCTGTACATTTCTGAGGTTTCTCCCAAATATGAGTTCGCTGGTGTTCAGTAAGATTTGAGCAACGGATAAAGGCTTTGCCACATTCTTTGCATTTGCATGGTTTCTCCCCAGTATGAATTCTCTGATGTTGAGAAAAACGTGACATCTGGTGAACGGCTTTGATGCACTCCTTACATTTATAAGTTTTCGCTCTAATACAAATTCGTTGATGTTAAGTAAGATTTGAGTTCTGATAAAAGGCTTTGCCACACTTTGTATATTTATAAGGCTTCTCCCCAGTATGAACTTGCTGATGCCAATTAAGATTTGAGCAATAGATAAACACTTTGCCACATTCCTTACATTTATAAGTTTGTAAGATTTCTGGCCAGCATGGATTCACTGATGGTGACTAAGGTGTGAACTGTTGCTAAAGTTTTTGCCAAATTGTACATTTGAAAGGTTTCTGATCTGTATGAATCACCCAATCGCCACTTAGATTGGATGAGTGGGTAAAGACTTTTATACATTTCTTACACTTGTTTTCTTTTTGTGGATTCTGAATAGGCTGCTGTTGAATAAGTTCTGAAGAATGATTAGAAACTTTACCCATATTCACTACAATTTTAAGTCTTCTCTCCAATATGAGTATCTTTATAGAAAGACCTGATATTTGATAAATGGAACATCATAGTTACTCAGAACTGTGCACAGTTTTATTAGGACTCTCAAGAAATGAAACAGCAACCAGTTCATGCAGGTTGTCATAAGCCAAGAAGAGCATTTTAGTTCTCACTGTGAAAGAGAAAGGTAATCACCAGACAAGGTTTCATCATGGTTTAATAGGAAGAAGGCAGCAGGTGATAGCCGTCTATGACAGAAACAGAAATAAATCCAGACTTCTACAAAATTGTTTCCAATTAAGCAGATGTTCTGAGAACACATAACGAAGAATGATTTCCTCACTGATGCTTGGATCTCTCACCTGAGTCTTCGGCTCCATCCATTCACATGTACCTGGGTACATGGCCATTGTCTCCATTCTCCTTATACTCCTGGGATCCTTCATTTGCTCCAGAAAAGTGACCAGGTCCACCTTAGAGACCACAAGACCTGTTCATCACAGAATGGAATATTTGTTTTGCTAGAGATTCATCACTTTCCAATCTAATATGTATCCAGGTGAGAAGAGAATGCATGGTTGAATGTTAAGACAGCCTAGAAAAAGATCTCCCCAAATACTTTATTGAAAGCACCTATATAACACTAATTTATACATAAAAACCAGATCCTCACATTCTGGTCACATACTACAACGCAGAAGTAAGTAGTGGAAATTTGATTTCAAGAGGAGGGTGACACCATTTTATATCACAGAACTTATAGAATTAGCACTAACCTAGAAGTAGGCAGATTACATCAAGGAAGAAAAAACTTCAAATCATCATGAAGTCTTCTTTGTAAATTCACAATTTCCCATTTTCCCATAGAAAGCAGGGATCTGAAACGCTATTAAAAGAAGCAGAAGATTCCAAGAGACATTCTAGAAATGCAGGAACCAAAACCCTGAGAGTAGATAGATTCTGGAAGGAAGTTATCCTCAACCAAAGTGGCCAAGTTCCTATAGTTCTCTAACATCATGTACTTGTACACTTCCCGTTGACTGAGGTCCAGGGAACCCACTCCTCTTGAGTGAAATCTATGGTCACAACCTGGAACATCAGCGGTCCCGGAAATACAAAGTACAGATGACATGTGGCTGTGAGAAGCTTCCTAATGTGCTCCAAGATGACAAAAACAAGCTCACAGAACTGGTTTCAATATAGGAGAGTGTTTGGTGTATACTTTTTACACAGCAATATTTTCCACTGAATTCCTAACCCAACAAATGACGCGATGTGACCCACAAACCATTTCAGAAAATATTCTGATCTGGAAGAGAAATGATAAAATAATCAGAACAACATTGGCATTTTTGGGGGGGGTACAACACCTGGCTTGTGGTATCCTAGTTCCTCGGACCCCACAGTGAAAGCACAAAGTCCTAACCACTAGGCCACCAAGGAATTCCCGGCATATTTGAGTGTTGTTATTTGTATGACACAGGATGAAATGTCTATCAAGGAAACAGGTAATATTTTTAAAAAGCATACTCTGATCCAAGAGTTCTTGAGTGGGACAAATATGCCATTTATTTTAACAAGCTTATTTTTTTCTTAGTATTTTTAACAAGCTTTTTAAAACTATTAATGTTGAAAATTCTGCTCCATGAATGACCATTTTGAACAATAATGAAGTACGCTAAGTACTTATAATAAGTACTTGTAGTAATAAGTAATGTAAGCATTCATACTTACTTTTGAATTTCAAGTGTTTTACAAATTTTACAGTCCTAATAAGAAAGCATGCTCAGGAGCTACAAGCATTTTAACTATTTACTATATACTATATAATCTTTCTGATAGTTATTTATAGTGTCTTGGATGTGCAACAGAAACAATTTAAAATCAATAATGTTGTTGTTCCACCTTTCTGCAAATATATAGCAAACATTCCTTCAGTTCAGTTCAGTCGCTCAGTCGTGTCTGACTCTTTGCGACCCCATGAATCGCAGCACGCCAGGCCTCCCTGTCCATCACCAACTCCCGGAGTTCACTCAGACTCACGTCCATCGAGTCAGTGATGCCATCCAGCCATCACATCCTCTGTCATCCCCTTCTCCTCCTGCCCCCAATCCCTCCCAGCATCAGAGTCTTTTCCAATGAGTCAACTCTTCGCATGAGCTGGCCAAGTATTGGAGTTTCAGCTTTAGCGTCAGTCCTTCCAATGAACACCCAGGACTGATCTTCTTTAGGATGGACTGGTTGGACCTCCTTGCAGTCCAAGGGACTCTCAAGAATATTCTCCAACACAACAGTTCAAAAGCATCAATTCTTTGGCGCTCAGCTTTCTTCACAGTCCAACTCTCACATCCACACATGACCACTGTAAAAACCATAGCCTTGACTAGACAGACCTTTGTTGACAAAGTAGTGTCTCTGCTTTTTAATATGCCATCTGGGTTGGTCATAACTGTTCTTCCAAGGAGTAAGCGTCTTTTAATTTCATGGCTGCAATCACGATCTGTGGTGATTTTGGAACCCCCCAAAATAGTCTGACACTGTTTCCACTGTTTCCCCATCTATTTCCCATGAAGTGATGGGACCAGATGAAATGATATTAGTTTTCTGAATGCTGAGTTTTAAGCCAACTTTTTCACTCTCCTCTTTGAGTTTCATCAAGAGGCTTTTTAGTTCCTCTTCACTTTCTCTCCATGTCAAAGTGAAAGTGAAAGTGAAGTCACTCAGTCATGTCTGACTCTTTGCAATCCTGTGGACTCTAACCCAGTAGGCTCCTCAGTCCATGGGATTCTCCAGGCAAGAATAATGGAGTGGGTTGCCATTTCCTTCTCCAGGATCCATATCAAAAGAAGGTCTTAAATAATCCCTTTCACCAAATGGGAAAGCTAATGAAGGAAATCCTATTCAAGCATCCCATCTCTTATCTCAGTCCTGGGAGTAGCTAGTCACTCTTCTTGCTCCTGACATGAAATGAAAAGGAACAGAGGGCTCAAGATAGATAGGAAAGGGCAAATAGGACTCCTACTGTGAAACATTCCCTGACAGTCCATGACTAAGACTCTCAGCTCCCAAGGCAGGAGGATGGGTTCAATACCTGCTTAGAGAATCCAGGCAAGGATAATGGAGTGGGTTGCCATTTCCTTCTCAAGATTCCATATCAAAAGAAGGTCTTAAATAATCCCTTTCACCAAATGGGAAAGCTAATGAAGGAAATCCTATTCAAGCATCCCATCTCTTATCTCAGTCCTGGGAGTAGCTCCTCACTCTTCTCCCTCCTGATAGGAACTGAAAAGGAACAGAGGGCTCAAGAGAGATAGGAAAGGGCAAATAGGACTCCTACGGTGAAACATTCCCTGACAGTCCATGACTAAGACTCTCAGCTCCCAAGGCAGGAGGATGGGTTCAATACCTGCTTAGAGAAACAGATCCAACACCCCACAGTTAAAGTTTTCCAGCGTCAACAAAATCTCCCACATGGCTCCAAGATCCCACCTGCTACAACTAAGATACAGCCGAGCCAAACAAATAAATCAGTGTATTTTTCAAAAGAACTTTGTATAACTTGGGAGAATACCAAAACAAAAAAAAAAAGTCATCGAATAATTTCAACATTTTTCTGCATAGAGGGATACATTAAAATGAGATTATACTTACTAAGAATACTAAAGCTATTCATGTCAATAAAATCAAGATCATTTGTAAAGGGTTAATATATATACATCTACTTGTGGATGATATTCTTTGTACATTTTAGATACATTTCGGGTGGAAACATACACAGCAGTATAAGATAAATTAGGATGATTGGTTCTGAAGCTTTTCTTTCTTGAAAAACTGTATCATTTGTGTTGAGCTTTATCTTTCAACACAGTGGAAAACAGATTAGCACCATTATGATTGTTGTAAATATTTTAAAAAAATACAAATATGTGGTAAAAAGACTGTGTCTGTGATTTGGGCCTAGAGTGTTCTGGAAACATCACACCTGGGCTTGAGTGATCAATTCGCCTACCCCAAAAACCCACTATCTATAATCAACAGAATGAGTGTCATTCTCAGAAGCAAAGAGAAACCAAGAAGATGGGGTGTTTCTCCATTAACTATGAGCATTTCCACATAATCCTTATTCCTTTCTTCTACAACCTGTTTAAAGAGAGAGAGAAGAAGTATGAACTTCATAGTCTCATGATGTCAGAGAGACGTCTGCAGAATCAGTGGGCATCAGATGTCATGGTGTAAATGAATCACATGAAAGATGTACAATCACTGCCTGGGCATTCTGGAATTAACAATGAAATTATAACTTGAATCTAACATTTAGAAATGTCAATTTTATGCAAATTTCATTTCACATATACTTCTCCTGTTTAGTATCCTAATGATGCATTTAACTAGTAAGTCTCAGCAATGCAAAGGACAGCATCTCCTATTTTTTCATTTCTGAAAATTTTCTGAAAAACTCTGGACCCCTGAGTTGAGTCACTGGGCTTCCCAGCTGGCTCAGTGGTAAAGAATTTGCCTGTCAATGCTGGAGATGTAGCTTCAGTCTCGGGGTGGAGAGAATACCTGGGATGAGGAAATGGGAACCCACTGCAAAATTCTTGCCTGGAAACTCCCATGGACAGAAGAGAATTGGTTCTATGTATAATGGCATTTTCAAACTCTGTTTTAAATATGTATATTGCATCCAGGTGCTAAGTCATCACTGCATTTCACAACATCCCTAAAATCCCAACACCAAACCACATCCCAGTGGGAGTGAGAATAGGAGTGACTCCCCATGCTGATTTCTCACAAAAAGAATAGTTTCAACACTTGAAAGTCGCTGATTCACATTGAGAATTCATCATGCTCCATAGAAAGCGAGGATGCAGACAATGGAGCAAAGGCTCTGGGACACAAGGAAGTAGTCCAAAGGGCTGGTCTTCACTAGTATAAGATGAAATGGGAAAAAATAAGATGATGAGATGCCCGGGAAGGAAAATTAGGAGCAGAAAGCTAAAGGCTTGCAGATTCTCTTTTGGGCATTTCAGGAGGAAAAGCAGATGCAGCCCCAGACCCAGGACAGGATTTTCCCTCAGAAGCTGCCATTTCCTCCTCTTCTTCCTCCTGCTCTGTCTTCTCTGGGGATGTTATGTTGCAAACGCACTTCTGAGTTTTGAGAAAATATTTTGGAGGGCATCAACATAGCTCTATAACCTGCAACCACCACTCCTACAGACAGAAGGACCTTGAAAAGCTGAGAAGACCAACCTCTCCTGTCCTCTGTCTCAGGAGAGATTCAGGAACAATCAATTCCTACCTGGAGACCAGCCTGTGAACTAATTTCTTGATTGTTCCCTCCTCATAGAGAGCTCCTAACACTCCGCCCACACAGACGATGTGAGCTGACTGACTTCCCCTGTCCAAATCCAGCTGGACCAACCCTGTTGGCTCTCCACAGACGAAGCCAGGGCTCAGCTCTCACAGATGGATCAGAAGGCACGTTCTTAACCTGGGCCTCCCTAGAATCCCCTGGAGCACTTCCTAGACACCACAGTGATGCTCTCACAGGACTAACATAGAACTCTGTTGGGAGGGCATCAGTGAGGTCATTTCCTGGCACTGGTCACATGATCCTGATGGGAAACCAGATGGAAACCACTTGGCTAAAGATTCTTTCTGAACCATTTCAATGAATACAAATCCCTGGTGGTCAGGTCCCCACTCCAAGAAGTTATTAATCTGCAGGTCTACAGTGTGGCCGTTAATGGAGTCATCAGCAAATCCCATTTTTTCTGATGTTTTTTCCCCTAAACCAACATTCAGGAGTCCTGAACTCAAAGCCTCACACTCAACACACCTAAGACCTCTCTGCAGGGGAGGATTTAGGGCAGGAATTTCTGAGAGGTCAAAGCTAGAATCAGGCAGAGAAAACACCGGTTCTTGCATTTTAGTCTTTAGAAGTTACGCTGTCTGAGGTGCTCTGGGCTCCTTAGGCTGAGTGAGAATTAATCCATTCAAACCAAAACAACAAATCCGGTAAGCACTGTGAAGGTGTCCTTGAAAGGGGGCTTGTAAAGTAGACCCTGGGGTTCAGCAAGACTGTTGATCTCAAGGAACGTGGTCATCTAGAAAACATTCAGGAGTCCTGAACTCAAAGCCTCACACTCAACACACCTAAGACCTCTCTGCAGGGGAGGATTTAGGGCAGGAATTTCTGAGAGGTCAAAGCTAGAATCAGGCAGAGAAAACACCGGTTCTTGCATTTTAGTCTTTAGAAGTTACGCTGTCTGAGGTGCTCTGGGCTCCTTAGGCTGAGTGAGAATTAATCCATTCAAACCAAAACAACAAATCCGGTAAGCACTGTGAAGGTGTCCTTGAAAGGGGGCTTGTAAAGTAGACCCTGGGGTTCAGCAAGACTGTTGATCTCAAGGAACGTGGTCATCTAGAGCAGGTGCTCACAGGAGTGGCTGGTGTGAGGTCAAGGAACTGCAGGCTGCCTGCTGCCCAGACAGATGCGGAGGCAGCAACAGCATGGAGCAGTTTAGGGAAACTGTCAACAATATTCATTTTTTGATATAAGGATATGAGATTTGTGACTTTTACAGCTTACCAAACAAAGCCTAGGAAGCACTTAGGAAGTGTGGTATACACTAATTCCATGCCTTTTCCAGGAAGGGTTTCTAATACGTTTCTGGGTTATCACAGAATCTGTCTTCATTTCAACATTGTCAAGCAATAATCACAACTTGTGCTGATATTATAGAGATACATAAATATGGCAGTGAACTGTCATTGTGTTTTTCTTACAAATCAAGGACATTATTATTGAAACTTTAGAACCAACTTCTATCTTACTTTAATACATGGAAAGATTAAATGATCACTTACATCATGGCAACTCCCAGATATTTCACATCAATGCCAAACACCTCCATTTAGATGGTCACTGTCTATTTTACATTATTGTATCCTTCATCTTCTAATGGAGAATAGATAGAAATGGTTGCAACACAATATAAAAAGGCTAATCTTTAATAAACCATAAAAATTCTATGTTTCCAAACACAGTAGAAAGCTTAGTATGGATTGAGTGTTGAATTACATTCAAGTCAAAGAATCTCAAATCATGTCATTATAAACACGCATACAAATGGCAATCCACTCCAGTACTACTGTCTGGAAAATCCCATAGACACAGGAGCCTGGTAGGCTACAGTCTATGGGGTCACAAAGAGTTGGACATGACTGAGCGACTTCACTTTCACTTTCATACATACATTGCTAAGAATTGTAACTTTCTAACCATTAACCTTCATCTCATGATTCATGCTAATATGTCCATTTTCTATGTGTTTTAACTACGGAGTACTCCCTACATTCTACTTCAGAGAATCTTCTGAAAACAAGATTGGTGAAATGCCTTTTATTATGCAATCTCTGATATTTATTTCAATTTAACTTTTGAGTACTTTTCTACTACTGGTTACATCATTTCCTTTTTTTTTTTTTTTGTATAAGCTCTTGTGTTTTCTGATCCATGTTTAGGGCAAACCTCTTCCATCACTTGTTCCATTACTAGATTTCTCTCCAGTGTGTGTTCTCAGATGTTTAGTGAGATAAGCACTCCGACCAAAGGCTTTGCCACATTCAGTACATTCATAAGGTCTCTCTCCAGTATGTATTCGCTGATGTTGAATAAGACTTGAGTTGTGACTAAAGGCTTTGCCACATTCAGTACATTTATATGGTCTCTCTCCAGTATGCGTGCGCTGATGATAATTAAGATGAGAACACGTAATAAAGGCCTTGCCACATTCTGTACATTTATAACGTCTATCCCCGGTATGAATTCGGTGATGTTGAGTAAGGGCCGACCTCGTAATAAAGGCTTTGCCACATTCTTTACATTTGTATGGTTTTTCCCCAGTATGGATTCGATGATGTCGAGTAAGACCTGCACAACGATGAAAGGCTTTGTTACATTCTTTACACACATAAGGCTTCTCTCCAGTATGCATTCGCTGATGATAGGTTAGATATGAGGGACAAATAAATGAATTCGGTGATGTTGAGTAAGGGCCGACCTCGTAATAAAGGCTTTGCCACATTCTTTACATTTGTATGGTTTTTCCCCAGTATGGATTCGATGATGTCGAGTAAGACCTGCACAACGATGAAAGGCTTTGTTACATTCTTTACACACATAAGGCTTCTCTCCAGTATGCATTCGCTGATGATAGGTTAGATATGAGGGACAAATAAAGGCTTTGCTACATTCTGTACATTTATAAGGTTTATCTCCTGTATGAATTCGCCGATGTTGAATAAGAGATGAGTTGTCAGTAAAGGCTTTGCCACATACTGCACATTTATAAGGTTTCTCTCCAGTGTGAATTCGCTGATGTCGACTAAGAGATGAGGAACGACGAAAGGCTTTGTTACATTCTTTACATATATAAGGTTTCTCTCCAGTATGAATTCGCTGATGTTCAATAAGCTCTGAGTTGTATGTAAAGGCTTTGCTACATTCTGTACATTTATAAGGTTTCTCTCCAGCATGAATTCGTTGATGTTGAGTAAAAGTGAGTGACAGTTATATGCTTTGCTACATTCTGTACATTTGAAAGGTTTCCTTCCTCTATGAATTTTCCTATGTCTACCTAGACTGGATGACTTACTAAATACTTTCTCACGTATCTTACATTTGTTTTCTTTCTGTGGATTCTGAACAGTGTCCTGTTGAGTAAGTTCTGAACAGTGATTAGAAACCTTACTATAGTCACTACAAGTCCTCTCTCCAGTGTAAGTACTCTTATCTAGAGAAAAACCTGACATTTGATCAAAGATACTTCTATGTTTATTACTTTTAGAATCCTTGTCTGAAGATTCGGGTCCCTGATGTTTCATAAGGTTTGAGTCTCCTTCAACTGTATACCTAGTTTCACTGCCTGAATATCTTCTCAGTCCACCATAAATATTCTTGTTATTACTGGAGCTGGAGCACTTATTTAATGTCTGACTCATTTTATTATGCACAGAAAGTTGTTGTATATTAACCATATCACAATATGTATTGAACAATGATGGTTGGATTGCATCTCTTCCATTATCATCAACATTATACATCTTGGAATGGATAGAAAATATCTGGGGGAAGAATAATGACACTCTGCTCATGGATCCCTCAAATTGATTAGACTGTGAGTTTTCCCACTCACTGTTAAATTGTAGGTGTTCAGACATGCTTGAATGTATGTTTAGTTGAAGCCTTTGTTCAGAATGAGTATTTGCAGTAGAGACTAGATTACCTTCCAGATTTTCCACATTTTCTTTTAGAGAACACATATGTTTCAAAAAAGGATGGAAATGTTTTCTTAAACACTTACACTTCTCGGCAGATGTTGAAGACTGAGGTTGGTGTTTTTCCCAATTTGACTCACGTTGCTCATTTCTTTTGCCAGTAATGTTAGCATTATGTGTAGCTGTCTCCATTTCTTTATGTCCATATAAACATCCTCTCTGTCTTTCATTTACCCTCGTATATTCCCAGTCTTTCATTAAATTTAAGTTTCTGAGGTGAAATATTTGATATATTCCTAGGTTCCTTTTGGGAATACATCTTCTAATGCTGGATTCTTTGGCATCAAATTTTGGATGTCTTGTGGAGACATAGCTGAAAGATACCAAAAAACAAGTAATTTTACCTGCTATTCTCAGTGAATATCTTTAAAGATTTAGAGGAAAATTGCTGACTATAGCTAGTTTAAAAAGTAAAATAGAGATAGAAAGATCAAGATGCCAGAGGCTTAGGCAGATGTGGAGATCATAACTGTCTCCACAAATGAATGAGAAATGGAACAATTCTCACAGAGCCCAGCTGAACACTAGCAGAGGCCCCTGGAAATCTGAAAGGACAAGAAAGATTCCTTCTCTGCAGGGTAGGACAAAAGAAAGAAGAAGGAAAAAGAAGAGGAGAGGAAGTCGGTTGGGGCCTGCAACCCTGCAGGGAGATGAAGTGAGCAGAGGTCTCCATATCCAAGGAAGCCCCTCACTGGGGGAGCTCAGTTTGGACAGAAGGAGAGCCTCATTCTCTGTAGGAAGAGAACATGGCAACCACAGGGTACTGACCCCAGCCCTGCCCACCCAGCCTTAGAGGCATGTCCACCAATGTAGACAAGAGCTGGGTGCTGAAAGGTGGAGTTTGGAGAGCATACCAAGGCAGAGGACTGCAGTTGGCTGTGAGGAAACATCCTGAAGGGAATGGCGTGAGACAGGAGCTCTGCAAATGGGATGCTTGTGGTGAAGCCTGAACCACCATAGAGCAGAGCACCATTGGTGAGTGATGCCCAAAAAAGTAGCCCATTGCATCTCTTGTCCCTTGTGCCCACTCCTGCTAGCCAAGGACTACAAAGAATTCTACCCACATAGGCATTTTGAACCCCCAGCCACGGCCTCCCCCATCAAAATCCTCCACAATCAGCAGAATCCTGTGCTCTGGGACAGCCTCAGGAGAAGACACCTGTGAGTTGGCCATAGGCACAGATGGAGCAGAAAGCACAGGTGAAACCCAGGGATAAAGAAGAAAAGCTGAAACCTCTCCTTGCAGCAACACAAGCCACAGTCTACACCCATGACCAGCTTTGTAATCTCAGCCGCTACAGAGCATCTGAATCAACAACCAGGGCTCTCTCATTCATGGCAGGAATAGCTTTAGCAGCTGTAGACTTTCTGGGCTCCTACACAAGGGGGCAGCCCAGGACAGAGCGCTCTGTCCCGTAGCACCACAGCGGGTCCAGCTCCACGCTCAATGCAATCCCAGGACCTGACTTCACTGAATCTATGCTGGTGACCTTGTGAAAACAACAGCGGAGAGACACCAGGGCCATGTGCCATCACGCCCATGGTTAAGGTGAGCCAAGAGCAGTGCCAAGACTACATATCATGAGAACTTGCAGAACGCATGAGCGGGAACACCAGAGCACACCCTGAGGTGAACATCCCCAGAGGAGTAATACTCAGTGACTTCTCTCCCAGGGGGTGTGCTCCAATCCCACCTGCCTCGCACCACAGATCAGAATCACAGCGAAGACTCAGATCTGGGGGCTCTATTCCACCATGAAGGGAGCAGGCCCCACCAGAGAGAGGGCAGTAATAATCACAGAACAATGAGGAAACAGCCCTGAATATCCAGGGCAGGCTCTGGTCACAGTTAACAGCAATCAGAGCACAGATCAAGAGAGGATAAGGGCACAAACCTCTGGACCAACCTCACTCACCACCATGCAGATACCAGAAGGAAGACTAACTAGGTTCCTGTACTCTTCAAAACAGACCACAAATAGAACGATGGATAAAATGAGATGGGAAAGAAATAGGTTACAGGGAAAGAAACAAGATAAAAACCTCCAAGGACCACTGAATTAAGAGGTTATAGGCAATCTAATGATTACTTGTTGCTTTTAGTCATCTTAAGTAGAGACACCAAACACTTTCACAAATCCTATGTCCCTCGTAATTCTTAAATCCACTTCTTGCCACACGATTCTCAGAATGGTCTATTAAGATGTTTCAATCTGAGAATCATAAATGATAGTGACAGAAAACTAGTCAGAAACTAGGGACACATAAGACAGTGTCCGAGGAAGTGAATACAAATAAGTTATACTTAATAAAGTACTAGTTTTAAGAAATTAAATAAGAAGAGAGACTTTCAAACTATGATTGAAAGAGGGAACTCTACTCATTGCTCTGTGGAGACCTAAATGGGAAGGAAATCAATAGGATGGTAAAGACTAGAGATCTCTTTAAGAAAATTAGAGGTACCAGGAATATTTCATGGAAACATGGGACCAATCAAGGACATAAATGGTATGGACTTAAAAGAAGCAGAAGATATTAAGAGAAGTTGGCAAGAATACATGGAAAAACTATACAAAAAATCTTAATGACCGAGATAACCACGATGCTGTGATCACTCACCTAGTAACAGATATCCTGGCATCCAAAGTCAAGTCAGCCTTAGAAGGCATGAGTACCAACAAAGCTAGTGAGGGGATGGAACTACAGCTGACCTATTTCAAGGCCTAAAAGATGATAATGCTAAAGTTGTGCATGCGATAAGCCAGCAAATTTTGGAAACTCAGCAGTGGTCTCAGGATGGGAAAAGGTCAGTTTTCATTCCAATCACAAAGAAAGGCAATCCCAAGGAACGCTCAAACTACTACAAAATTTTCCTCATTTTAAACAATAGCAAAGGCTCAAAATTCTCCAAGCGAGGCTGTAACAGTATGTGAACTGACAGCTTCCAGATGTTCAAGCTGGATTTAGAAACAGCAGAGGAATCAGAGAGCAAAATGCCAACATCCCCTGGATCATATAAAAAGTAAGAGAGTTCTGGAGAAACAACAACATCTGCTTTATTCACTACACCACAGCCTTTGATTGTGTGGATAAAAAGAAAGTGTGGAAAATTCTTAAAGAGATGGGAACACCAGACTACCTTACCTGCCTCCTGAGATATCTGTATGCATGTCAAGAAGCAACAGTGAGAACTGGACATGTGACAATGGACTGATTCCAAATTGGGAAAGGAGTACGTAAAGGCTGTATACTGTCACACTGCTTATTTAACTTATATGCACAGTACATCATGTGACATACTGGGTTGATGAAGTACAAGTTGGAATCATGATTTCAGGGAGAAATATGTATAATCTCAGATATACAGATGACACCACCCTTATAGCAGAAAGCGAAGAGGAACTGAGGAGACTCTTGATCAAACTGGAAGATGAGGCTGAAAAAGCTGGCTTCCAAACTCAACCTTCAAAAAACAAAGATCATGGCGCCAGTCAGATTGTTTCATGGCAAAGAGTGGGAGAAACAGTAGAAACAGTGAGAGACTTTAATTGTGGGGGTTTCAAAATCACTGCAGATGATGACTACCACCAGGAAAGTAAATGACGCTTGCTTCTTGGAAGAAAAGCTATGACCAACCTAGGCAGCATATTAAAATCCAGAAACAATACTTTGCTGACAAAGGTCCACCTAGTCAAAGCTATGGTTTTTCCAGTAGTCATGTATGGATGTGAGAGTTGGCCCATGAAGAAAGCTGAGTGCCGAAGAATTGATGGTTTTGAACTGTGGTGTTGGAGAAGACTCTTGAGAGTCCCTTGGACTGCAAGAAGATCACACCACTCCATCCTAAAGGGAATCAGTGCTGAATGTTCATTGGAAGGACATGGTGAAGCTGAGTTCCTATACTTTGGCCACCTGATGCAAAGAACAGACCCACTGAGAAAGACCCTAATCCTGGGGAAGACTGAAGATGAGAGGAGAAGGGGATGACAGAGGATGAGATGGTTGCAGGGCATCACTGACTCGATGGACATGAGTTTGAGCAGGCTCTGGGAGTTGGTGATGGACAGGGAAGCCTGGCCTGGATTGCAGACTCAGACTTGACTGAACGACTGAACTGAACTGACTGATATGCATAACTGATTCTCTTTGCTGTATAGGAGTACAAAATTGGAAAGCAGCTATATTCCAATTAGAATTTTTAATAAAGATTTCTTTATATAATCTACAAATTGTCACAGTCTGAATCAAGCATTAATAATGTAGTGGAAACTGTGCTAAGATTTTATGTTAATTTATTTTAAAATTCTATGAGGTAACAGAACACAATAAGTATTTTAGCATGTTAGGATTGGGGGAAATACACTAAAGGTATTTAACATGAGATCATATAAGGAAAAGAGAAACTTTCAAGTCAACCTGAGATGTGCATTGTTTCATTTTCACCAGGTTTTGCTTTCTGCAGTGATAAATTACCTGATTTTGAAATTTATTTAGAAGGTCCTATGTATCGCTTCCAGTGGATAGGAAATTATAAATCAGAGAACAAAAACCCGTCCCCAGTATTTCTAGCAGTTTGGCAGCTTGTCTACGACTCCACTCACACATTTCTGTCTAGAGGTAGAAGAAAACTTTAAAAGGACTGTCATACAGTTACTCAGAAATGGGCAGAGTTTTCCTAGGGCCCCCAAGAAATCAAAGAGCAACGAATGAATGCAGTTTGTCACAAGCCAAGAGGAGACTTTTAGGTCACACTGTGATGGAGAAAAGTAATCACTGGAGATAAATTCATGAATGATTTTAGAGAGAGAATGGGGCAGGTGATACACTTCTATCACAGTAGCAGACACAAACCCAGGCCGTAGAAAACTATTTCCACTCAAGCAAATCTTCCAAAACCAGGTGAAGAAGGATGAGTTCCATGCTGCTCCTTGGACCTCTCATCTGAGTCATGATTTCCAACCATTCATACCTACCTGGGTAAATGGCTGTTGTCTCCATTCTCCTTATATTCCTGGGATCCTTCAATAGCTCCAGAAAGGTGACCAGGTCCAGCATAGAGACAAGCCCTGTTCCTCAGAGAAAGGAATGTTTGTGTTGTTAGAGATTCATCAGTATCGAATCCAATATGCATTCAGGTGAGACTAGAATCCATTTTCTTCTAGAAAATGATTTCCTGAAAGACTTTATTCAAAGCCGCTATACAATACTAACAAACACCTAACAATCAGTCCTGAGATTCTGGTCAAGTAGTACTAAGGCAAAAGTAAGTAGAGTCAATGTGAAATTAAGACAGGGTGCAACTATTTAATACCACAGAACTTACACAATTACCACTAACCTAGAAGGAAGGAGCAGAGTACATCAAGGATGAGAAACATCACCAGCATAACGATTCATCATGAAGCCTTTCTTTCTAAACTCAGAAATACCCATCATCCCCTAGAAAGCAGAGATCTGAAACCACGGTGGGAAGCAGAAAATTTCAGAAGACATTGTAGAAATGATGGAACAAAAATCCAGTGGGTAGATAAGGCATTCTGGAAGGCAGTCATCCTCACCCAAGGAGGCCAGGTTCCCATAATTCTCTAACATCACGTCCCTGTACAATTCCCGCTGACCGAGGTCCAGGCATTCCCACTCCTCTTGAGTGAAGTCTATGGCCACATCCTGGAACGTCAGCTGTCCCTAAAATACAAAGTACAGATGCCATGTGGCCATGGGAAGACTTTCTAATGTGAACCAAGATGAAAACGGCAAGTTCAGAGACCTGGTCGTGAGTTGGTGGCTTGGCTGGTATTATAAAATATATGTTTTTTACACAGTAATCCTTTTTACCCAATTTCTAATGTGAAGAAAGGAGGATGAGTTATGATCCACAAGCCATTAGAGAAACTATCCTCATCTGAAAGAGCAATTAGGGCAACATTACCATATTTATTCTGTGATTCAGGAGCAGACCATGGCCATGTTTTAAGGATATCAGGATGGTAAAAGTCTAACCATGAGTGGTTACTATTGTTGAAGAAGAATGAATTTGTCTACATGTACCCTAACCTTAAGTAATGCTTATTTACTTCACCAAAGTAACAAAAGATTTTAAAAATGAATATAAATCACTTAAAGGCAAAGAAATTCATAATCTCTTATTGAAAGCTGCATTCTAAGAAAACTTTGTTCTATTAACATAGAGATTAGGCTAAATTCCAGTCTGGTACCAGCTTACCAGATAGCAAACCAAAGTTGTTTATCGGTTAACCTTAGAAAAATCTTTTCCATAAATCATGAAGTAGCAGTATTCTTACAAAGGCATCAGAGTGAAACCATAGAAGGCATGTTTAAATCTGATTAAATCTGCAATTGACAGTATAGCCTGTCATTGCTGTGACTTGTAACACTTTAACAGGATAAGTGGAATATTATAGTTGACCACATTTTATTAGGGCATATCAGATCTATATGAATTCCACATAATTTTAGGATATCTATATTGGTAACACCCACCATACAGCATAATCTGAGATTTATCACCCCTTCAAAAGTATTTCCCATGTAACTTTACATGTCTAATGAACCCAGGTAGCTTCCTGGGATGTCTCAGGGGCCCTCTGAAGCATTCCAAAGGCAGCTGGAAGTCAAGTCATTTAGTAAGTTTTGGGGACAAATATCAAAAGAGGTTTTAACACTCAGTCAGATAAAATCATATAGATCACTGGGAAACAATATCTTTACTTAGCCAAAGTAACAAAGAAGATTTCAAAGGTAAACATAAAACAGATCACTTCAGAGGTAAAGAAACCTAAAATCCATTATCAAAGGAAGCTCAACATCTCAAGAAAACTCATATTTATGCACAAAACTCTTTCCTTGGGGTCCACTTGCCATAAAACTTTATCACTTTCTTTATCCATTACTTTGTTCTCCCACCTTGAAACAGCCTCCTGTAAGTCAGACCTACTTCCTCTTCCCTTCATAAAATGTAGTTTCATTTATCACACCTTCTTTACTGAAAATACACATGCTACTTTCCTTAAGCAACTAAGAACTTAAGCATTCTGTAGATTGGTGAACATAATACCGGTGATAATTAAATATATCTCTCTCTATATATAGAACATCTAAGGATGGCATCAAGCATTATTCATGAATACTCCAAAATCTCTAGTTTCTCTGTAAGAGGAAGTTAGTCCTCAGTAATTAATGTTTCAGAATCTTATTTTATTTGGAAATGACCTAGGTGCAATAAAATTCTGTCACTTAATTTAGAACAGCCCTAGAAATTCAGGTTACCACAATCTAGAGAATGTTTTAGACAGACATTTCTAAAGTATAATTATTCCTAATAGAGTTTATCTAAAAGCTCTTCTCTTTTACATTTTCTATGAAGCTTTTTTTTTTTTTCTTAGAGGTACTACCCTGGTTGACAAAGTTGTAACAGATATAAAAATATAACAACATTTAACTGATCATAAACCTAGGGACAATGAAAATACTGTGCTTAATGACTCAAAGACATATCTACATTAGATTAGCAAACAAACATTAATATTAGATATTGAATATTGAATATTTCCCAGTTCACGTGAATCTGAAATTCATTTAGCTTAATTTATCTTGTTAGAATTGGCTGATTTGTAAGCACTTACTTTCCTTTCAGTTCAGTTCAGTCCAGTCGCTCAGTTGTGTCCGACTCATCGCAACTCCAAGAATTGCAGCACGCCTTGCCTCCTTTGTCAATCACCAACTCCGGAAGTTCACTCAAACTCACATCCATTGAGTCAGTGATGCCATCCAGCCATCTCATCCTCTTCTCCTGCCCCCAAACCCTCCCAGCATCAAAGTCTTTTCCAATGAGTCAACTCTTCAAATGAGCTGGCCAAAGTATTGGAGTTTCAGCTTTAGCATCAGTCCTTCCAATGAACACCCAGGACTGATTTCCTTTAGAATGGACTTGTTGGATCTCCTTTCAGTCCAAGGGACTCTTAAGAGTCATCTCCAACACCACAATTCAAAAGCATCAATTCTTTGGCACTCAGCTTTCTTCATAGTCCAACTCTCACATCCATACATGACCACTGGAAAAACCATAGCCTTGACTAGATGGAACTTTGTTGGCAAAGTAGTGTCTCTGCTTTTCAATATGCTATCTAGGTTGGTCATGACTTTTCTTCCAAGGAGTAAGTTGTCTTTTAATTCCATGGCTGCAGTCACCATCTGCAGTGATCTTGGAACACAAAAAAATAAAGTCTGACACTGTTTCCCCATCTATTTCCCATGAAGTGATGGGACCAGATGCCATGATCTTCATTTTCTGAATGTTGAGCTTTAAGCCAACTTTCTCACTAAATTAGAACTCATTTACAACTTCAGCAATATTATATATTAAAATAAAAAAGCGCACACTGAGACATACATAAATCAGAAACACAGACAGAGATCTCACAGTTTCTGCCTGAGACTTATTTAAAATATCTCTTTGACCCTTGTATTTTGTTTGTTTGGCTTGAAGTTCTGTTTTCCCCAAGGCAGAGTCAGGTCTCAGGCAAAATGGGCAGTGTATTTCAAGGACATAGAAAGGGGTAACTTCAAGCTTTTCCCTAGGCAGGCCTTTTAACAAGCTAGTTGGTTTTAAATGCATATGCAAAAAGAAAGTGTTTTGCAGTTTCCAAGGGAAAGAAAATTTCATTTTAAACAGTTTTCTCCAGAGTCTAAAGAATATCAGGGGCATCCTGTGTCAAAAAGTTATCTTTCCTTTCTGTAGTCTTAGTTTTATAGCTAAATTATAGACCAAATAATGCTCAAATTGACTCTGGTATCGGGGGCATTTCTGCTCATAAAAATCTTGGACTGTCCCTCTGGTGGGAAGTGAGGTCTTTGTCCCATCAGAAGAATCTGAAGGGTTAAGGGAATTTGCAGGAATGGGGGAAGCTTGGTCCTTCCCAGCCCTGAAAAACAAGAGTACTCAGAAGGGAATTCTTTAGGATGTTCCAGAGTGGGGGAAGATTGGTTCCCTCTCCACCTGAGACATAAGCTTCCTTAGAAGGGGATTCTTTAGAATGTTAGGACATTTTTTGATGCTTCAGGCTTTTGAATATAGAAGACAGACCTGGCCCAAAGGGAACCTCAGAAACCTTTCCTAGAGATCATGTCGATATGAAAGGTGGAGTAGGGGTCATCTAGGAAATCTGATGGAGAGAGACAGAGAGGGACAGGACACAAGGAGGCAACAGAATGTAAGGAAATTCTGAGTCCTTTCCCTTCTTTTGGAAAAACTTAGTGTGCCATTCAGAGGCCATTTTTGGGGGGATCCCCCATTAGTATTGGAGCCAGACCTTTTGGAGGACCAAAAGTTTCCAGTTTCTGAGAATGTAGCCAAGGATTGAGTATGAGAGCCTCCTGGGACGTAACAGAACCCACTCTTAGCCTACCTACCATAGAATGGAGTACTGAGAGTCACTGGCTGACAGAAAGGCATCCCTTGTCTCCAAGTGATCTATCCATGCGAGTAATGCACAAAATGGCCGAGCGTCCCAACAGTCACATCCAAAAGTTAGAGGAGACCATTGAGAACCGTGAAGCTAAGCCACCACGTGATACGAGCAGAGAAAGACAGATTGCTGGGAGCAATGAGGTGACTCACCATTTGATGATTCTCTGAAACGTGGAAGGCACTTTTGGGATGGCTCAGAGGCAACACCCAAGCTCCTGTAAATCAATCCAGACCCAAAGAGAAAGAAGTGAAAGTGACAGGGAAGAAAGCTGAAGAATTCACCTTACAATATATACGGGAGGCGGTAGCCCAGGGACAATGGTCTCTGTTTTGCTTCAACCACTATGTGCCTGACATGGAGGATGGAAGTTGTCCTGCTGGGAGCAGATGCCCTTGTGGCCTGATCTGTTCTGTGTGCCCCCTATCCTCACATGGGAGGCCTCCTGTGGCAGGTGCCCTAATGGCTTTTATGTGTCTGACCTGTACCCACAGAATACTGGTTGGTATGTATAGTCCTCAGTTGGAAAAAAGAAAAAGGAGAGACCCTCACTCATTCAAGTGGCAGCTATGCGGGGTGCATGAGCAGTGGGGCATTTGGAACACACCAAAGGATAACCCTGGCCAGAGTTCCTCAGTTGCTTCCCCAGCAGTTGCCTGTTGGCAGAGGGTCCCTAGGAGAAATGAGAAGCGAGGAGGTGGAGAAGAGACTCCAAGTCCCTGAACAAGCCACCAAAAATGTCATGGTCCGGGTGCGGGTTGGAAAAGAATTTCCAGACATGAGACAATACGGGTCTGGTTTTTCAGTTTCTGCATTCTAAGACCCTCCTTGGTTTTACCTGCTCTTCACTCTTTGGGTAACCACAACCTTGGCAGAAAGAATCATTTTAACTATTTAGTATATACTCTATATCTTTGATTGTTTTTATCAGAATCTTGAAAGTGCAAGAGAAATAACTAAAAATCAGTAATGTTGCCTTGTACTTTGTGGTACTTATTTTAACAATAAATGGCAGAGCTTAAACTTTACTTCATTTTATGTACTTTAGACTTTAACTAATAAACATAGATTCACAGACACAACTCTAAGAAAAGTTGATAGAAGTTTCTGTAACTGTAAAGAATACTAAAGACGAGAAAAGTTTTAGTCACTCAGTCATGTCCCATTCTTTGTGACCCCATGGACTCTAACTTGCCAGATTCCTCTGTCCAAGAAATTCCCAAGCAGGAATAGTGGAATGGGTAGTCATTCCCTTCCCCAGAAGTTCTTCAAAAAAACATAGCAAGAAAAGAAGAAAATGAAAACATTGATCAAGTCATGTTAATATTTTCATACATACGGTTCAGTTCAGTTGCTCAGTCGAATCCGACTCTTTGCGATCCCATGGCCCACAGCACGCCAGGCCTCCCTGTCCATCACCAACTCCCTGAGCCTAGTCAAACTCATCTCCACTGAGTGCAGACATACACTCAAATGGGGCCATATGCTCATTAAGAGGAAGAGAGAAAATTTTTCATGTCACTAAACTCAGGTAATTTTGAATGGATTAAAATGTACATCATGTTAGAGGATGATATTCTTTATTTGCATTGAGCTGTACTTTAAATTTTAATACAACTGAGCATAGATTAGGACTAATAAGATTCTTGTAAACATTTTGGAAAATACAAAAGTGTGATGAGACTCTTTGATGTGAGCATGGAGTGTACTGGAAAAGATCAGACTTGGGCTTGGGATGAAAACCACCACTCCCAAAACCCAGCATCTCTGCTAAACAAACGTGAGTGTTCATTTTCCAAAGCAGAAGGAACGTAAGAAGACATGAAGTTACTGCTTTAATTGTGATAGTTTAGGCACATCCATCACTTTTTCTTTCCAAGACATCTGTTCAAGTCAAATGGAAAAAAACAAACTGATAGCATGGGAATCTCAGAGAAACACCTAAACCAGTCAACATGAGTCATGGGATAAGAAGAACACGGAGGAATGCATTATCACGCACGGGTATTTTGGCACTATTATGGAAACTAAGATCTGAACCTGTCATTAAAAAATGTTAGTTCGGGGACTTCATGATGATCCAATGACTAAGACCCTGAGCTCCCAACACATGGATCTCTGGTTCTTTCCCTGATCAGGAAACTAGATCCCACATGCTGTAACTAAGAGTTTACATGTCACAACCAAAGAAGCTGAAAATTACAAGGATGACTGAAGATCTTACCTGCCACAAGAAGACCCAGTGCAGCCAAATAAATAAATATTTTAAAAATGTGTTGTAGGGAAATTTCACTTCATACATGCCTTCCCTGATCTGTAGCCTAATGTTGCAGTCCTTTAATGGACCAGAACCTGGTGGTCCAGAGTCCATGATAAGAAAGTCAAGGAGAGAAAGAGGCTGATACACCCTGGTTTACACTGAGAATCAATAAAGCCCTTGACAGAGGGCTTGTACCACTCACAGGGGCACAGGGCATCCTCTTGAAGAGATCTTGACAGCCCGGGTGAGAAAGTGAGCTCACCAGGTTTCCACGCTCCAGAGAATTAGCCTGAGGGAGAGAGAGAGAGAGACAGAGAGAAAGAAAGAAAGACACAGGGACCCAAGCTCTGATGGAACAAGGGTGCTTTAATGATCTTTGTGTGAGCATACATAGGCTGTTAAGGAATTTCTTTGACAATGATAAAGATCAGAAAACCAAACCTATAGTAACCATTACCAAGGAAACACGGAATTAACAATGGTCATAAGGTCAAAAGAAAACCCATATCTCAAGAGGGAGAGTCATGACTAGGCAGATTTACTGAAGGGAAAGAGTTTACTGAAGGAAATCCATACATGCAGTTCATCTCATTATCTCAGTTCTGAGACCAGGACTGAACTGGCGTTATACTATAATATGACTTTTACTCAGCAATATTTTCTACTATAATCCTAACCAAAAAAAAAGATGAGAAATGACCCACACACCATTTCAGAAACTATTCTGATCTGGAAAAGAAATGATAAAAAATCAGAACAAATGGGCATATTTATTTTTGAGTGCTGTATTTGTATGACACAGGATGAACTGTCTATCAAGGAAACAGGCAGTATTTTTAAAAAGCACACTCTGACCCAAGAGTTCTTGAGTGGGAGAAATGTGCCATTTATTTTAGCAAGCTTAATTTTTTTCAGAGTATTGTTAACAAGCTTCTTTTAACTAGTGATGTTCAAAATTCTGCTCCATCAATGACTGTTTTGAATAGTAATGAAATATAATAGTAGAGTAAGCATTCATACTTACTTTTGAACTTCAAGTGTTTTACAAATTTTACAGATCAAATATGATAGCATCCTCAGTAGCAAAAATCATTTTAACTATTTAGGATATACTATGTATTTTTTTTTGAGAGTTTTTACAGAGGCTTGGATGTGTAAAAGAAATAATTTAAAATCAATTATGTTTGGGCGGGAGGGGGGAGAGGGGTCGGGAATGAGAGTTCATGTACACTCGTGGCTGATTCAGGTCAATGTATAGCAAAACGAATACAGTATTGTAAAGCAAAACAAACTGAAAAATAAAAATTAATTAAAAAAAATAAAAAAATAAAATCAATTATGTTGTTGTTCCACCTTTTTGCAAATATATAGCAAACATTCCTTAAACAGCTTAGATTTACTTTACTTTATGTACTCTAAACTTTAACTAATAATACACAGACAAATATATAGGGACAACTCTAAAGAAAGTTCACAGAAGTTTCTCTAACTGTGAAGAATACAAAATATAAGAGAAATAACTGATCAAATCATATGAACATTTTCATTCATACATATATTAAAATGGAACTATATAGTCATTTCACTAAAATGAAACAATCTAAGGCCATGAAAAATGTGTAAGAACAATTTTCAAAGGTTAGAATTAATAAAAATATTCAGGAAACGATGATGGCTTTTATATAAACCTAGGTTTCTGCCTGCACACACAGATGCATACATAAAGACACTTAAGGTAAAAGGAACCTTCCATAAGTAACAGATCTTTTACAACATTTTTAACCACTTTTTTTTTTTTTTAAACTTTAGCATTTATGGTAAAACAAATATTTACAAATTGTGCATGAATGCATGCTAAGTCACATCAATCATCTCTAATATTTTGGGACTGCATGGACTGTAGCCATCCAGACTCCTCCGTCCATGGGATTTCCCAGGCAAGAATACTGGAGGGGGTTGCCATTTCCTTCTCCAGGGGACCTTCCCAACTCAGGGATCAAACCCAGTTCTCCTGCATTGGCAGGCGGATTCTTTACCACGGAGCCACCTGGCTTCACTGAAAACAATTTTTTCTCTTTAGTAAGAATGATCAAAAACACAATATGAGAAATGGTCTACATTTTATTAGCAAATATACCATGACACCTATTTAAAACACATTTCCCGACCTATGTGCAGAAATGTAAACCTTTATTGAAGCACATAAAGTCTGAAAATCACAAGTTTTACTTGGAAGATGTGGTGACATAAAGACTTCAGTGACTGCGATTTCAGAACAATTGAAACTCAAAACAAACATGGATATTTCAAATATAAGTCTCAGCTGTATCTAGGAGAGCCAACATAATTTTGAATTTACAAGTGAAAAAAAACTAAATAGAGGGAAATTACAGATTTCCGTAATTACAATCTGTAAATCTGTAATTCTGCCAAATTACAGATGAAGTTATCACTGTATAGACTAGTGAAACTTCAAAATATATGAAGCAAAATAGTTACAAGGTAGCCAAAGAAGCTCACTTAAAGAAAGACTTAGACATTATTTTGAACAGTAAAATAAAAGGTAAACACAACAAAATATTTTTAAATAATGCAATTAGGTGAGGTATTCCAAGGTAACAACAAAAATCAGAGGCGGCGGCGGGGGGTGGGGGATCAAAGGACATGAACGATTTAGGTTTCAGCATTGTGTAATAACAGAAAAGGCAATGGCACCCCACTCCAGTACTCTTGCCTGGAAAATCCCATGAACGGAGGAGCCTGGTAGGCTGCAGTCCATGGGGTCCCTAAGAGTCGGGCACGACGAGCGACATCACTTTCACTTTTCACTTTCATGCACTGGAGAAGGAAATGGCAACCCACTCCAGTATTCTTGCCTGGAGAATCCCAGGGATGGAGGAGCCTAGTGGGCTGCCGTCTATGGAGTCACAGAGTCAGACACGACTGAAGCAACTTAGCAGCAGCAGCACTGTGTAATAAAGAATTTAGGGACTTGCCTGATGGTCCAGTGGTGAGAAATCTGCCTGTCAATGCAGAAGATGTGGGTTCCATCTCTGGTCAGGGAAGATCCCACATGCCTTGAAGCAACTAAGCTAGTGAGCCACAACTACTAAAGCCCAACTCCTCCAGAGCCTGCCAGTTATTAATACAACGACTGAACCAATGCCTTAGAGCCAGAGGTCTACAACAAAACAGTAGGGTCTCCTAATCACAACAGAGAAAGCCCAAGTGCATCAGCAAAATCCCAGTATAGTCAAAAATAAATAAATACTAAAACTAAAACAAAAAAAAATTGGCAAGCTTTGGTCCCCAGGTCGTGGAAGTTTGTTAACTACTCTTGGAATTAGTTTATTTTTTTTTCCTCTTGAAATTTCCTTAGTGAGTGAAGTGGCTCTATTACTCTCCGTGGGCCCTGATAATTTATGCTAACAACATGACCTTCGGTCGACGCCTAGTTTAATAATGGGATGACTCAGGTTGTGAAGCTGGCCATTTCACAAAGACCAAGGAAGTGACTAGAAGTTTGGGGCTTTGAGCCAGGTGGGCTTATTAGCTTCCCTGGTGGCTCAGAATATAAAGCATCTGCCTGCAATGCAGGAGGCCACGGGTTCAATCCCTGGGTTGGGAAGATAACCTGGAGAAGGATATGGCAACCCACTCCAGTAGTCTTGCCTGGAGAATCCCATGGACAGACGAGCCTGGCGGGCTGCAGTCCACGGGGTTGCAAAGAGTAGGACATGATGGAGCGACTTCACTTTTCTAAGGAGGAGAGAATGCTGGAGATGTTATCAATCCCGCCTATGTAGCTAAACCCCAATAAAAATTCAAGACTTAAAAGCTTGAGTGAGCTTCTTTGGCTGGAAATACTGTTTTCTGCACACTGATGTGCCAGGTCCCTTGGGATGATGACTATGGGTCAATTCAAACAAACCCGTTCAGAAGTTAAGAAGCTTATCAAGTCCAAAGAAACAACATTTCAGGAAAGAGAGACAGAACAAACAAAAGGACTATGCCTCTTACCTCGGAACGAGTCATTTCTGACTCCTCGCTTTCCTCTTCCTCTGGGCTTCCTTCTCACGTTAAGATCAGTCTTGGGAAGTGACCCCTGAATGTTGAAAATAGACTGTTCAATACTTAGAAAAACACACCGAGGTCACTAGAACACAGCCACACACAGAGGGAGGATCTCAACAGGTACAAAACACAATCCTCTACGGCCACGGACACAGCAGGGATTCTGGAACACAGAATCGAACGAGATGTTTTTAGTTGTATTCTTTTCTTCAGAACTCGCGGCCCTTCCTGTGAAAACCACACGTTCTAGGCTGACCCTCCCCTTCAAACCTTAGACGAGACCCTGACCAAACTCCATGCAGAATAGAGCCTCCTTCACCTCTTCGTGGATCAGGGACCTGGCGGTTGGGGCAATGCAGGACTTTAAGCAGCGCTCTCTACAAGCTAGAAGGTAGAACTGCCAGAGAAGGACACGGACTCTGGGGCTGCTAAGTCGCTTCAGTCGTGTCCGACTCTGTGCGACCCGAGAGACGGCAGCCCACCAGGCTCTGCCATCCCCGGGATTCTCCAGGCAAGAACACTGGAGTGGGCTGCCACTTCCTTCTCTAATGCATGAAAGTGAAACGTGAAAGTGAAGTCGCTCAGTCAAACTCATCGCGACCCTATGGACTGCAGCCTACCAGGCTCCTCTGTCCATGGGATTTTCCAGGAAGGGGTACTGGACTGGGTTGCCACTGCCTTCTCCACACGGAGTGTAGAACGATATCAACAGGACGCGGACGTGGACCCAGGGACTCGGCAGCTAAGCTAACCGACTTCAGAACTTCTCACGGCGCTGCGAGGACACACTGGGGACGGGAAAATGGGGACGGTAGTTTGAACGTCCACAGAGACTCCCAAAACCCACGAGTGAAAGACAACAGGCTGTGGACTAGGAATCGGGTTTTAAACAAACAAACAAACAAACTCACCAGAACACTCTGTCGCTCATTTAAACTCAATTCCGGGTCTGCAGGACTGCGCACGCGGGCGGAAGATCCGGTACAGGAAGGTGAATGCGCTACGCCGCGGCCAACGAGAGGCGACGGAAGGGGAGAGGGCGGGACGAGGCCGGAAGCGCTGCTACTTGTGGGCGGGGCCAGTGGGGACGGAGCCTCGCCTCCCCTCAACCCCGCCCCTGTCAGTTTTGGGTCTGTTGGTCCTTCTGTCCGGCTGGGCTTCCTTTCTCTGCCTTTTGATGCCTTTAAATCTCTTTGATTTCCTCTGGAGCAGAGCTGTTTCCTGCCTGTTCTAAGTTAGTACAGCGGTCTCTACAAGTTAGAGGGTAGAACTGCCAGAGAAGGACACGGACCCTAGAACGATATCAACAGGAAGCGGACGTGGACCCAGGGACCCGGCAGCTAAGCTAACGGACTAAAGAACTTCTCACGGCGCTGCGAGGACACACTGGGGACGGGAACATAGGGACGGTAGTTTGAACGTCCACAGAGACCCCCGAAACCACGAGTGAAAGACAACAGGCTGTGGACTAGGAATCGGATTTAAACAAAGAAACAAACAAGCTCACCAGGGCACTCTGTCGCTCACTTAAACTCAATTCCGGGTCTGCAGGACTGCGCGCGCGCGGGCGGAAGATCCGGTACAGGAAGGTGAATGCGCTACGCCGCGGCCAACGAGAGGCGACGGAAGGGGAGAGGGCGGGACGAGGCCGGAAGCGCAGCTACTTGTGGGCGGGGCCAGTGGGGACGGAGCCTCGCCTCCCCTCAACCCCGCCCCTGTCAGTTTTGGGTCTGTTGGTCCTTCTGTCCGGCTGGGCTTCCTTTCTCTGCCTTTTGATGCCTTTAAATCTCTTTGATTTCCTCTGGAGCAGAGCTGTTTCCTGCCTGTTCTAAGTTAGTGTTTCTAACAATATAAGGGAAAGGAGAAAGTATTTTCAGAGCCGCCTCGATGGGAAGCCGAGATGTTTTCAGCAAGTTGAAAAACGGGGAAAATTCAAAAGCCCTTTGTGTGAGTGTGTGAAGATGGGTGTCTCCTCAGTGAGGAAAAGTAGAATGTAACCACTCAGATAATCCGTTGGGAGGAAGCCTCGGTAATTGTAACCAGAGACCTGCTTACATCAGGGCAGCTGTCTTTTCTCTTAGGAAGTGATTCCAGAAAGAAAGAGGGAGACCCGAATGCACATTGTCGTTTATAACGTAACCACAGAAATGACATACCGTTACTCCTGTCAGAATCTGTTCATACACACATTACCTCTGTTAATTGTTGCTGCTGCTGCTGAAGCAACCAATTGCCCTGATTCTTCCAGGACTGAACAGTTTCCAAGAAGCAGGACTTTTTGTGCTAAAACTGGGCGCGAAAGTAAGTAAATAGGGCGAGTGGATCACATCGACTGCTCTTCACTAGCTTCCCAAACACCCTCCCCCACTGTTGGCTTTCTTTCCTAACCTCCTCCTCTTCACCCAGTCCTTGAAAGGATAATCTGGAGAAGAGCTAACTCAACACAGGAAAAACAGTAAGAGGCCACAAACCATTGTATCCCAGGAGAGTACACCTTTCTTTTTAAATATATTAGCAACTTCCCTGATAGTCCAGTGGGTTAAGATGCTTTGCTTTCACTGCAGGTTATTGGGTTCAATCCCTGCTCAGGGAGCTAAGATCTAAGAGTTCAAGATTTAACCATTTCTTACACAGAAAGCATTAATCATTATAATATAAAGGAAAATGTATGTCAAGGTACTACATTACTTATTAAAGAAAATGTGTTTAGGAGCATCCCCAGCAGCCCAATGGTTACGACCCCACCTTCTGATGCAGCATTGCAGTTCCTTCCCTAGCCTGGGAACTAAGGTCCCACTTGTTTTGGGGTGTGAAGAAAATGAAAAGAAAATATGTTTCATAAGTATCTGTGAGTGGGGACAAATTCTAAGTAGAGGATATTGCTTTTCATCAAAAGAGTATCAGTAGGTAAAATCTCACGATTCCCCGCTGGAACCTCTGGTTCTGAAGAGGACTTTGGTCACTAAGAACTAGGAGAATATTCTCTAGGGAGATGGCACTAAGGTGTACCTGCTATTGCAGACTACAGTAGAAATTATGCAGGAATTTCTACCTATCGGACATTGAATCCTAAGTATAAACAGGGGATATTTGCCTCAAGATACTTTTTGAGAAGTTCTATGACATTTCAGACAATGAGGGATGAAAATTTCCCCTTTGTATAATGACAGAGAAATTCTTCAAAATCCCTCTCTGGTGCTTTGGCTCCATTTCTCTACTCATAATCTAAATAGAGGCACAGTTCAGTGGTCTCAAGAGTAGGATATAACTCATTTTTGGTAGAAACACTTCTCATGGCTACAAACTGTACACACAGACACATGAAATTCCCTTTCTTTCTTAGACCTCAGTATTTACTGCTGCTTCCTTGTGAGTCCCTGTCTGTCTCCAGGGACCAAAGGGAATTGAACCTTCCTCAAGCATTTCAATAGTCCCTTTGGAGATGATCGTTACACACTTTTAATTGTTGTTTTATCATTAGCAACGATCAATAAAGATTTTCATAAATAATCTCAGTTCCCCAAGCCTGTCTCAATTCGCAGATATAGGTGAAAAGATTATTGCAGTTCTGAGGGGACATGAGGTCACAGGATCACAAACCCATATCTAGGGTTCTGGCTGCATTCCTCCCTGTCACAAGAGCAGCTTGCCATGACCAGCACCCTGACCCCAATATCTGGGCTATGTGAGGATAACAGGTGAGTATTTTCTGTTTCAGCCTGTGGGCAAGAATCTGCAAGAAACAGGTGCTTTGGGGAATCTGGGTTTGTGACCATACAGGAAAAGGGAAGTGTTCTGACTCAAAATAATCCAGTGCCAAAGGAACACTGGAAGGAGGAATAATTTAAAAAATTAAGTAGTGCTATTAAAGAGAGCTTAGATGCTACACCAGATATCAGTTCCCTCCTAACGTATCTTAGTGTAATTCTTTTTGAAAAATATTTATTTGGCTTACCGGACTTTACTTGTGGCATATGGGATCTAGTTCCCCTGACCAGGGATCAAACCTAGGCACCTCCCCTCAATCTGGACCCCCACCCCCTACCCCTGCCCTCGCCACAGCTAGCATTTAGAGCGAGATGTCTTAGTCACTGGACCACCAAGGAAATCACACTGTAATTTCTGTGACAGTGATTGTTACTGTAGAATCCAAGCATTATGAAACCTGATGTTTAATGTAACTAATGGCTGGAATTGCAGAGATATATGTGAAATCATGGAGTACCTTACAGAAATCATACATTTTTAAGGTTACTCTATGTGTGCCAACAGCATTTCCATGATTAATAAAAATAAATCTATAGGAATGATCTTTTATAGAAACAGTATATAGAGTTGACAATTGTGTGTTTAGTCCCTCAGTCATGTCTGACTCTTGGACTCTAGCCAGCCAGGCTCATCTATCCATGGAAGGCTTCAGGCAAGAAAAGTGGAGTGGGTAGCTATTTCCTTCTCCAGGGGATCTTTCCGACCAAGGGATCGAACCCTGGTCTCCTGCATTGTAGGCATGCCAACAGCATCTCCATGATTAATAAAAATAAATCTATAGGAATGATCTTTTATAGAAAGAGTGTATAGAGTTGACAATTGTGTGCTTCGTCCATCAGTCGTGTCTGACTCTTTGCAACACCGTGGACTGTAGCCAGCCAGGCTCATCTATCCATGGAAGTCTTCAGGCAAGAATAGTGGAGTGAGTAGCTATTTCCATCTCCAGGGGATCTTTCTGATCAAAGGATCAAACCCTGGTCTCCTGCATTGTAGGCAGGTTCTCTACCATCTGAGCTACCAGGAAGCAGTAAAAAAATACCTTCTCTAACTCTGGAATTTGTAAAGGGCTTAACAAAGACATTGTTTCCTACTGAAAACATCCATAGTTGGCTGATTTGGGTCAGACCATTTTCCAAAAGGAACTTCAGAAATAGGTTTCAGATGGCAGCTCTCAGGCATCAAAGCATCAGTCAGTTCAGTACAGTCGCTCAGTCAGGTACTACTTTTTGCAACCCAATGACCCAGAGCATGCCAGGCCTCCCTATCCATCACCAAATCCCAGAGTTCACTCAAACTCATGTCCATCTAGTCGGTGATGCCATCCAGCCATCTCGTCTTCTGTCGTCCCCTTCTCCTCCTGCCCCCAATCCCTCCCAGCATCAGAGTCTTTGCCAATGAGTCAGCTCTTCGCATCAGGTGGCCAAAGGATTGAGTTTCAGCTTCAACATCAGTCCTTCCAGTGAACACCCAGGACTGATCTCTTTTAGAATGGACTGCTAGGATCTCCTTGCAGTCCAAGGGACTCTCAAGCGTCTTCTCCAACACCACAGTTCAAAAGCATCAATTCTTCAGTGCTCAGGTTTCCTTACAGTCCAACTCTCACATCCATACATGACTACCTGAAAAACCAGAGCCTTGACTAGATGGACCTTTGTTGGCAAAGTAATGTCTCTGCTTTTTAATATGCTGTCTAGGTTGGTCATAACTTTCCTTCCAAGGAGTAAGCATCTTTTAATTTCATGGCTGCAATCACCATCTGCAGTGATTTTGGAGTCCAAAAAAATAAAGTCAGCCACTGTTTCCACTCCTTCACCACCTATCTGCCATGAAGTGATGGGACTGGATGCCATGATCTTCGTTTTCTGAATGTTGAGCTTTCAGCCATCTTTTTCACTCTCCTCTTTCACTTTCATCAAGAGGCGCTTTAGTTCTTCTTCATTTTCTGCCATAAGAGGAGTAGTGTCATCTGCATACCTGAAGTTATTGATATTTCTCCTGTCAATCTTGATTTCAGCTTGAGCTTCCTCCAGTCTAGCGTTTCCCATGATGTACTCTGCATAGAAGTTAAATAAGCAGGGTGACAATATACCTCCTTGACGTACTCCTTTTCCTATTTGGAACCAGTCTGTTGTTCCATGTCCATTTCTAACTGTTGCTTCCTGATCTGCATACAGGTTTCTCCGTTGCTTCCCTGCAAATAAATTCTTTCGTACTATCTTCCTAGATTCTGTATATCATTTCAGTTCAGTTCAGTTCAGTCGCTCAATCGTGTCCGACTCTTTGCGACCCCATGAATTGCAGCACTCCAGGCCTCTCTGTCCATCACCAGCTCTCGGAGTTCACTCAGAATCACATCCATCCTGTCAGTGATGCCATCCAGCCATCTCATCCTCTATCGTCCCCTTCTCCTCCTGCCCCCAACCCCTCCCAGCATCAGAGTCTTTGCCAATGAGTCAACTCTTCGCATCAGGTGGCCAAAGCACTGGAGTTTCAGCTTTAGCATCATTCCTTCCAAAGGAATCCCAGGGCTGATCTCCTTCAGAATGGACCGGTTGGATCTTCTTGCAGTCCAAGGAACTCTCAAGAGTCTTCTGCAACACCACAGTTCAAAAGCATCAATTCTTCAGCGCTTAGCCTTCTTCACGGTCCAACTCTCACATCCATACATGACCACAGGGAAAACCTTATATATGCGTTAGTATATCATATTTATATTTCTCTTTCTGACATACTTCACTGTATAATTTATTAGTTTTTAATGTACATGAAAATTATATATACTTGTACATATATAATTTATATATGCTCATATAGTCATATGGGCTTCCCTGATAGTTCAGCTGCTAAAGAATCCGCATGCAATGTGAGAGACCTGGGTTTGGTCCTTGGGTTGGAAGATCTCCTGGAGACGTGAAAGGCTACCTACTCTAGCATTCTGGCCTGGAGAATTCTATGTACTATATTGTCTATGGGGTCACAAACAGTCGGACAAGACTGAGCAACTTTCATTCACTCATATAGTTATATAATTTTTATTAAAATTTTTAATAAAAAATAAAATTCGTCATAGAACTGTGAAAGTGGCTCAGTCATGTATGACATTTTGCAACCCCATAGACGATACAGTCCATGGAATTCTCCAGGCCAGAATACTGGAAAGGGTAGCCTTTCCCTTCTCCAAGGGATCTTCCCAAGCCAGGAATCCACCCGGGATCTCCTGCAGTGCAGGCGGATTCTTTATCAACAGAGCTATCATGGAAGCCCTGCCATAGAGCAGGCCTCTAAATGAGACTACAATCGGGGCATCCCTGGTGGTTCAGACAGTAAAGAATCTAACTCAGATGCAGGAGACCCATATTCAATCAGTGGGTCAGGAAGATCCCCTAGAGTAGGAAATGGCAACCCACTCCAGCATTATTGCCTGGAGAATTCCATGGACAGAGGAACCTGGCGGGCTACAGTCCATAGAATCACAAAGAGTTGGACATGACTGGACGTGACTGAAGATTTATCAACAGAGCTATCATGGAAGCCCTGCCATAGAGCAGGCCTCTAAATGAGACTACAATCGGGGCATCCCTGGTGGTTCAGACAGTAAAGAATCTAACTCAGATGCAGGAGACCCATATTCAATCAGTGGGTCAGGAAGATCCCCTAGAGTAGGAAATGGCAACCCACTCCAGCATTATTGCCTGGAGAATTCCATGGACAGAGGAACCTGGCGGGCTACAGTCCATAGAATCACAAAGAGTTGGACATGACTGGACGTGACTGAAGATGACTGAATGGCTAATACTTTCTACTTCTTTCAGTATATCTACATTTTATTAGATGCATAAAATTTATCCTTACTCCCTATTGACTTAACGGTAACTATTTGAACATAAACAGAAACTTGTTACACAAATAATATGTTTAGAAATGCTATCAAACTTAAAATTAAATGACAAGGCATGGAAACATATATGTATACATATATCTTTTATTTTAAAACATAACTAGTTTTGTAAAATACATTAATACCATTGTGATTAAATGCAATTATTTTATAAATCAAGTAAAGTTCACAATAAAGTATAGAAATGATATGGACCTAACAGAAGGAGAAGATATTAAGAAGAGATGGCAAGAATACACAGAAGAACTATACAAAAAAAGGACTTAATGACCCAGATATCCACGATGGCGTGATCAGTCACCTAGAGCCAGACATCCTGGAGTGCAACGTCAAGTGAGTCTTAGGAAGCATCACTTACAAACAAAGCTAGAGGAGGTTTTGGAATTCTAGCTGAGCTATTTCAAATCCTAAAAAATGATGCTGTTAAAATGCTGCACTCAATGTGCCAGCAAATTTGCAAAACTCAGCCCTGGCAGCAGGACTGGAAAATATCAATTTGGATTGCAATCTCAAAGAAAGGCAATGCCAAAGAATGGTCAAGCTGAAGCACAGTTGTTGCACTCATCTCACGTGCTAGCAAAGTAGTGCTCAAAATTCTCCAAGCCAGGTCAATAGTATGTGAACCAAGGACTTCCAGATGTTCAAGCTGGATTTAGAAAAGGCAAAGGAACCAAAGATCACATTGCCAATATCCCTTGGATCATAGAAAAAGAGTTCCAGAAAAACATCTACTTCTGCTTCATTGACTATGTTAAAGCATTTGTGTGGATCACAAGAAACTGTGGAAAATTCTTAAAGAGATGGGAAAGCCAGAACACCTTAGCTGTCTCCTGAAAAATCAGCATGCAGGTCAAGAAGCAACAGTTAGAGCTGGAGATGGAACAACACATTTCGAAAGGAGTACATCAAGGCTGTATGTTCTTACATTGCTTATTTAACTTAAATGCAGAGTACATCATGTGAAATGTGTGGCTGGATGAAACACAAACTGGAATCAAGATTGCTGGCAGAAATATCAATAACCTCAGATATGCAGATGACACCACCCTTAGGGCAGAAAGTGAAGAGTCTCTTGATGAAAGTGAAAGAGGAGAGTGAAAAAGCTGGCTTCAAATTCAACATTCAATAAACGAAGATCATGAAACCCAGTCTCATCACTTCATGGTAAATAGATGGAGAAAGAATGAAAACAGTGACAGACTTTATTTTCTTGGGTTCCAAAATCATATTGACTGCAGTCATGGAATACTGAAAGAGGAACTCCCGAGCTCAGTAGGTGCCCAATATGCTACTGGAGATCAGTGGAGAAATAAGTCCAGAAAGAATGAAGGGATGGAGCCAAAGCAAAAACAATACCCAGCTTTGGATGTGACTGGTGATAGAAGCAAGGTCCGATGCTGTAAAGAGCAATATTGCATAGGAACCTGGAATGTCAGGTCCATGAATCAAGGCAAATTGGAAGCGATCAAACAAGAGATGGCAAGAGTGAACGTCAACATTCTAGGAATCAGTGAACTAAAATGGACTGGAATGGGTGAATTTAACTCAGATAACCATTATATCTACTGCTGCCAGCAGGAATTCCTCAGAAGAAATGGAGTAGCCATCATGGTCAACAAAAGAGTCCAAAATGCAGTACTTGGATGCAATCTTAAAACGGACAGAATGATCTCTGTTCGTCTCCAAGGCAAACCATTCAATATCACAATTATCCAAATCTATGCCCCAACCACCAATGCTGAAGAAGCTGAAGTTGAACGGTTTTATGAAGACGTACAAGATCTTTTAGAACTAACACCCAAAAAAGATGTCCTTTTCATTATAGGGAAGTGGAATGCAAAAGTAGGAAGTCAAGAAACACCTGGAGTAACAGGCAAATTTGACCTTGGAATGCAGAATGAAGCAGGGGAAAGACTAATAGAGTTTTGCCAAGAAAATGCACTGGTCATAGCAAACACCCTCTTCCAACAACACAAGAGAAGACTCTACACATGGACATCACCAGATGGTCAACACCGAAATCAGATTGATTATATTCTTTGCAGCCAAAGATGGAGAAGCTCTATACAGTCAACAAAGACAAGACCGGGAGCTGACTGTGGCTCAGATCATGAACTCCTGATTGCCAAATTCAGACTTAAATTGAAGAAAGTGGGCAACACCACTAGACCATTCAGGTATGACCTAAATCAAATCCCTTATGATTATACAGTGGAAGTGAGAAATAGATTTAAAGGTCTAGATCTGATAGATAGAGTGCCTGATGAA
>SJXQ01000158.1:139496-149794 GCA_006408695.1 Aepyceros melampus
GAGCACCGAAGAGTTGATGCTTTTGAACTGTGGTGTTGGAGAAGACTCTTGAGAGTCCCTTGGACTGCAAGGAGATCCAACCAGTCCATTCTGAAGGAGATCAACCCTGGGATTTCTTTGGAAGGAATGATGCTAAAACTGAAGCTCCAGTACTTTGTGCACCTCATGGGAAGAGTTGACTCATTGGAAAAGACCCTGATGCTGGGAGCAATTGGGGGCAGGAGGAGAAGGGGACGACCAAGGATGAGATGGCTGGATGGCATCACGGACTCAATGGACGTGAGTCTGAGTGAACTCCGGGAGTTGGTGATGGACAGGGAGGCCTGGTGTGCTGTGATTCATGGGGTGGCAAAGAGTCGGACACAACTGAGCGACTGAACTGAACTGACACTAGGGGGTGGGGCCTGGTCGGAATCTGAGCTGCCCCCAGAGCACCACAGGAGGTCTGGCTCCATGATGAATGCCATCCTGGGACCTGACTTCAGAGGATCTATGCTGGTGACCTGGTGAAAACCGCATCTGAGAGACAGCAAGGCCATGTGCTCGGATACCCATGGTTGAGGTGGGGCCAAGGGCAGTGCCAACCAGGGTGACATGAGAGCTTGCACAAGGCATGAAATGTGACACACAGAACACTCCCCAAGGTGAACATCCCCAGAGGAGCAATCCTCAGGGACTTCTCTCCCACTGGGTGTGCTCCAATCCCACCTGCCTCCACCACAGATTAGAATCACGGTGAAGAAACAGATCTGGGGGCTTCTACTCCACAAACCAGGGAGCAGACCCCACCACAGACAGAGCAGTGACAGCCACAGAGCCAAGGGGAAGCTCCCCTTAATATCCCGGGCAGGCTCGGGTCACAGTAACAACAATCAAAAGTCTATCAAGGGGATAAGGGCGCAAACCTCTGGACCAACCTCACCCACCAGGGGACAGACACCAGGAGCAAGAGGAACTAGGATCCTGCAGCCTGCAGAACGGAGACCACAAACACAGAAAATGTGACAAAATGAGAGGACAAAGAAATATGTTGTAGAGGAAGGAGCAAGATAAAAACCTGCTTAGATCAAAACTAAGTGAAGACTAGAGAGGCAATCAAGTGATTACTTTTTGCTTAAAGTCCTCTTAAATTGAGACACCAAACATTTTCACAAGTACTAGGTGCCTACTAATTCTTTAATTCACTTTTTATCACCTGTGTTTTTATTTGAGAATGTTCTAGTAGATGTTTGAATCTAAAAATCATAAATGATATGACATAGAACTAATGTCCCAGCAAGTGAGGACATATAAGACAGAGTCCAGGGAAGCTCATAACGAACAAGATAAATGACAAAGCAGCAGTTCTTAAGAAATTAATAAGAAGTGAGACTTTAAAAATATGATGGAAACACATGGGGCTCTACTCAGTACTCTTTGGAGACCTAACTGGGGAGGAAATCTAAAAGAGTGACTATATATATGTATAATTGATACTGTTTGCTGTACAGCAGAGGAACTTTGTAAAACAGCTACACTCCACTAAGAACTTAATAAAAATATTTCTATACATTATCAAAAAATCTTAACAGTTTGACACAACCATTACAAATATGGAAAATGTTCTAAGTTCTTATGCCAATTTATTTTAAAATTCTTTGAGGTAATTGAATATATTAAACTATTTTACCATTCAGGAATTGAGACAAATACACTTAGGTATTTAACATGAGTTTGTATAAAGAGAAGAGAACCTTTAAAGTAAACCATGAGACTTTCATTTTTCCATTTTAGGGAGGTTTTGCTTTATGTAGTGAAGACATTACTTGAGTTTGACATGAATAAGGTCCTATCTGCAGTTTCCAATGGATTGGAAACTATAAATCAGAAAAAAAAAAAATCTGTCCTAAATATTCCTAGGACTTTGGCAGTATGTCTATGACTCCACTTACACAGCTCTGTTTAAAGATAGAAACAGACTTTAAAAGGAGTATCATATAGTCCCTCAGAAGTGTGCACAGTTTTCCTAGGATCCCCAAGAAATGAAAAAGCAGCCAACTCATGCAGGTTGTCAGGGGCCAAGAGGAGAATTTTAATTCTTATTGTGAATGAGAAAAGCAACCACTGGAGATGAATTCATGAATGATTAAAGAGACAGAATGGGGCAGGTGATAGCTGTCTATGACAACAACAGAAATAAATCCAGACTTCTCCAAAATAATTTCCAATGAAGCAGATCTTCCCAAACCACATGACAAAGGATGACTTCCTCACTGATTCTCATAGAATCAACTATACATATATATAGCCACTCTGTTTTAGATTTCCTTCCCAGTTAGGTCTCTCACTGGACTTCTCACCTGAGTCATCAGCTCATCCATTCACACCTACCTGGGTATATGCCTATTGTCTCCATTCTCCTTATATTCCTGAGATCCTTCATTTGCTCCAGAAAGGTGACCAAATCTGGCTTAGAGACCACAAGACCTGTTCATCAGAGAAAGGAATATTTGTTGTGCCAGAGATTCATCAGTTTCCAATCCAATATGTAGTCAGGTGAGAAGAAGATGCATGGGTGAATGTTAATATAGCCTAGAAAATGATTTCCCCAAATACTTTATTGAACGTACCTATATAATGCTAACTAATACAAAAAAGTCAGGTCCCGAGATTCTGGTCAAGTGCCACTACTTATTTTTCCCCACCTGAAGGTACATTTGTTAGCACTGATGACTCTATATAGACATTAAGCAAAGTTTCTAGTTTCACCTTATGTTTCTCTTTTAGGGATGTGTACAGATATCCTAGAATGTGAAGTCAAGTGGGCCTTAGAAAGCATTACTACGAGCAAAGCTAGTGGAGGTGATGGAGTTATAGTTGAGCTATTTCAAATCTTAAAAGATGATGCTGTGAAAGTGCTGCATGCAATATGCCAGCAAATCTGGAAAACTCAGCAGTGGCCACAGGACTGGAAAAGGTCAGTTTTCATTCCAATCCCTAAGAAAGGCAATGCCAAAGAATGCTCAAACTACCATACAATTGAACTCATCTCACACACTAGCAAGGTAATGCTCAAAATTCTCCAAGCCAAGCTTCAGCAATACGTGAATCATGAACTTCCAGATGTTCAAGCTGGATTTAGAAAAGGCAGAGGAACCAGAGATCAAATTGCCAACATCCGCTGGATCGAGAAAGCAAGAGCATTCCAAAGGAACATCTATTTTTGCTTTATTGGCTATGCCAAAGCCTTTGACTGTGTGGGTCACAATAAACTGTGGAAAATTCTGAAAGAGATGGGAATACCAGATCACCTGACCTGCCTCTTGAGAAATCTGTGTGCAGGTCAGGAAGCAAGAGTTAGAACTGGACAGGGAACAACAGACAGGTTTCCAATAGAAAAAGGAGGGAGTATGTCAAGGCTGTCTATTGTCACTGTCCTTATTTAACTTCTATGCAGAGTACCTCATGAGAAATGGTGGGCTGGATGAAGCACAAACTGGAATCAAGATTGCCGGGAGAAATATCAATAACCTCAGATATGCAGATGATACCACCCTTATGGCACAAACTGAAGAACGAAAGATCTTCTTGATGAAAGCGAAAGAGAACAGTGAAAAAATTGGCTTAAAGCTCAACATTCAGAAAGCAAAGGTCAGGGCATCTGGTCCCATTACTTCATGTCAAATAGATGGTGAAACAGTGGAAACAGTGACAGACACTATTTGGGGGGAGTCCAAAATCACTGCAGAAGGTAATTGCAGCCATGAAATTAAAATATGTTTACTCTTTGGAAGGAAAGTTTTGACCAACCTAGACAGCATATTAAAAAGCAGAGATATTATTTTGTCAACAAAGGTCCATCTCGTCATAGCTATGATTTTTCCAGTAGTCATATATGGATGTTAGAGTTGGACTATAAAGAAAGCTGAGCACCGAAGAATTGATGCTTTTGAGCTGTGGTGTTGGAGAAGACTCTTGAGAGTCCCTTGGACTGCAAGGAGATCCAACCAGTCCATCCTAAACGAAATCAGTCCTGAATATTCACTAGTTTACTCTTTGGAAGGAAAGTTTTGACCAACCTAGACAGCATATTAAAAAGCAGAGATATTATTTTGTCAACAAAGGTCCATCTCGTCATAGCTATGATTTTTCCAGTAGTCATATATGGATGTTAGAGTTGGACTATAAAGAAAGCTGAGCACCGAAGAATTGATGCTTTTGAGCTGTGGTGTTGGAGAAGACTCTTGAGAGTCCCTTGGACTGCAAGGAGATCCAACCAGTCCATCCTAAACGAAATCAGTCCTGAATATTCACTGGAAGGACTGATGTTGAAGCTGAAACTCCAATACTTTGGCCACCTGATGGGAGGAGATGACTTATTGGAAAAGATGCTGATACTGGGAAAGGTTGAAGCCGGGAGGAAAAGGGGATGACAGAGGATGAGATGGTTGGACGGCATCCTCAACTCAATGGGCGTGAGTTTGAGTGAACTCTGGGAGTTGGCGATAGATAGGGAGGCCTGGTGTGTTGCGGTCCATGGGGTCGCAAAGAGTCAAACATGACAGCAACTGAACTGACTGACTCTATGGGTCTGGGCAAATGGATAATAACTTGTGTCCATTTAAACAGTTTAACACAATGATTTCATGGTCCTGTGCCGGGGGCAAGCGTGAGGAACTCCGCCCATGGCAAAGGTCATGAGGAAGGATGCTTGGCGTACACAAAGGCGTGATCAAGCCTCAGGAAACCCCCTGTTCCCGAGCATCTGCCCCCCAAAACCAGTCTTATNCCGCCGCGATCCCGGCAGCCTCTCGGCGCGGGACTCGGACGGAATCCCTTCGGCCATTTTCGCTTCTGCTCCCGAAGGGGCTCGACGGCGCCGCGTTTCGGGCTTGATTCCGATCCGTGGCCGAGGCCCGATCAGCCTGTCCGATAGCGCTCGGGCACTTTCGGGCAGGAGGAGGAGGCGCGCCGAGACGCGGGAGGATCCCGGCTCGGGAGCGCTCGGCTCCTCTCGGCTCCTCCTCGGGCGGGCTCGGCTCCCGAGGCGGGCGGAGCCCGTGGCGCAAGAGTTTCGAGGCCGGGCCGCGCCGCATCGGAGGCCGGCAGAGTCGGCCTCACAGCAGGTGCCTTCGCCGGCTGCGGACACGCCGGCGCGGCCTCCTGAGCGCGGAGGAGGGCTGGCGCGGAGTCGCTCGGAAACCCTCGGGCGGCCTCGGACCGATTCGGCCTGACTCGGCCCCGCACTTCGGCCCAAGTCGGCCCTCCTCGTTTCCGGACTGCAGGCCTCGGCTGGGCTCGACCGGGCCGCTTCGTGCCGGCTCGGCTCCTGTTCGGGTGGCGCCGGCTCGGCTCGGCAGCCGGCCTCGGGCGGCCTCGGCTCGGCTCGGCTCGGCTCGGCCCGGCTCGGGCGGCCTCCTCGGGCGGCGCGCTTCGGGCTCCGTCCCGGCCTTCGGGCGGCCCCGGCCGGAGCCTTCGGGAGGGCTCGGCGGAGTCCGGATGGAGGACTCGGACTCGGCCGCCAAGCAGCTGGGCCTGGCCGAGGCGGCGGCGGTGGCGGCCGCGGCCGCTGTGGCGGCGGCGGCCGCGGCCGCGGCGGGAGGCGAGGCGGAGGAGCCGGTGCTCAGCAGGGACGAGGACTCGGAGGAAGACGGAGACTCGGAGTCGGAGCGCGAGACGCGGCGGGTGACGGCCGTGGCGGTGATGGCCGCCGAGCCCGGGCACATGGACATGGGCGCCGAGGCCCTGCCGGGTCCCGACGAGGCTGCCGCGGCCGCCGCCTTCGCAGGCAAGTGCCGGCCGCCCGCGGTTCGCGCCCACCTGCCCGCACCTGCTCTCGGACTCGGCCGCCAAGCAGCTGGGCCTGGCCGAGGCGGCGGCGGTGGCGGCCGCGGCCGCTGTGGCGGCGGCGGCCGCGGCCGCGGCGGGAGGCGAGGCGGAGGAGCCGGTGCTCAGCAGGGACGAGGACTCGGAGGAAGACGGAGACTCGGAGTCGGAGCGCGAGACGCGGCGGGTGACGGCCGTGGCGGTGATGGCCGCCGAGCCCGGGCACATGGACATGGGCGCCGAGGCCCTGCCGGGTCCCGACGAGGCTGCCGCGGCCGCCGCCTTCGCAGGCAAGTGCCGGCCGCCCGCGGTTCGCGCCCACCTGCCCGCACCTGCCGCGCGCCCGCCCCGCTCTCTCGTCCCCCGCGCACACCTGCCCTGCCTCCGCCCAGCACACCCGCGCACGCACGTCGTGCGCCCCGTGGTCCCTGCACACCTGCCCCGGGGAGCGCCCCGGCCCTTTCCTGTCGCACACTTGCTCCCCGAACGCCTTTCCCTCCTTTCACGATTGCGTTCCTTCCGGAACCTTCTCAGCACCTGCTTCTTGCTCTGCCCGTTCTCCCATTCTTATGTCCTGGTTGCTGCTGACACGGGGTCAGGTCCTGGCCTGGAGGAGCGCGGGGTGGGCGTGTCTGGTCACCTGGAATCCTGCTGGCCGGGTCCAGATGGGACTCGAGCCCTGGGGAGTGAGGCGCGCTCAGCCAGAGAGGGCCCGCAAGCGTTGGGGGCAGTGGCTCTGGAGGCCAGGACCCTGTTTCTCAGTGCCCCCTCTGGCCTGTCCCCATGCCCCCACCCCGCCCTCGTTTCCTTGATGGGTCTTCCCTTCCGCGTTTTTGTTCTTGATGAACAAAACATGCTCATTCTCAAGGTTCCTGAGCCACGCCCCAAAGCGCCCTTTAGAGGTTGTGCCTCCCTGGGACACCATCCTGAAGGAGGTAGAGACTTTCCCAAATGACAGTCCGTCCCACGTGAGGCTCCCTGTTGGCCCACAGAGCCAGGCGCTGGAACCCTTGGGGAGTGTCCTGAGGCTTTTCTTCCAGAAGGAACTTCGTGGGTTTCAGAACTGGACAGCGGCCTCTGCATCCAGGTGCTCCTGCGTTTATCTGGCGCTGGAGGTGCTGGGTGGAGCCAGCTCCCCTGCTACCCGCCTCGCCTCTGGTCTGCCTGTGCTGTGGTCTTTTGGGATTCTTGCAGAAGCATGGGAAGAAAGATTTGTGGCCCTTTAAGGGTTCCATTTTCGTTGTTAAACTAGTTTAACATTGAGATCTTGAATAGTTAGGTTTTTCTTCAGGTTTGTTATTTTTGCACACATCTTTCTGAAGGCGGAAAAGAAATATGATGCTGTTTGTCCTGACATCAGAGAAATGTATTGACGTCAGTTTTTTTTTTTTTTTTTTTTTAATTTTTGACTTTTGACTTTGCAGAGTTTTATTGCTGCGTGGCCTTTTCTGCTGCTTCGCTGCTGCTAGTTGTGAGTGGAGGCTGCTGTCTAGCTGTGGTACACACGTTTCTCACTGCAGCGGCTTCTCTCGTTGCGAAGGTCGGCTCTAGGGTGTGTAGGCTTCAGGAGTTTCGCCTCCTGGGCTCTAGAGCACAGGCTCTGTAGTTGTGGTGCCCGGGCTTACTTGCCCTGCTGCATTTGGGATCTTCCCAGACCAGGGATCGAGCCCATGTCTCCTGCATTGGCAGGTGGATTCTTTACCACTGAGCCACGGGGGAAGCCCCAATCCACCGGGGAAACCCCAATGTCAGGTGTTTTGTTTTTTTTTTTTCTTCCTTGCACAGTTTTATAGTTGTGTTTTTTGAGTGTGTTAAAACGTGTCTGTTGTGGGTTACTGAGGTCAGGTGACTCCAGGACACCGTGTTGGGCTGAGGCTGCCTCTTCCGGGCTGCTGGCCAGGCGTGTAGACCTGAGCATGGGCTTGGCCCCTTAGCCCCAGGCTCCCTGGGAAACGGTGGAGGAGACACACGGGGCAGGGATTTTCAGAGCCGTTCAGTGAGTGCAGGTTGACAGATTGTGTGGGACCCTCTGTCAGTATGAGCACCTCTGCCAGGCACAGACCCAGCTAGGCTCGGGACATTCTGGAACGCGGTGCCACCCCTGGAGTGGGGCGAGCAGCAAGGGAAGGCTGTCAGGGCAGCCTGTCAGGTGTGGGCTGTGGGGGCGGTGCAGGGAGGTAGGGTACGCAGGCTGCTGGGAGGGGCCGGGTTCCATGTTCGGGGGCGGGGGGCACTGGCAGGTCTGATGGGTTTTAGGAAGAAGAGGTCAGTGGCAGGTCGAGGTGATGGAGGGGGAAGGAGGGATGGACCTCAGCTAGAACCGTGCTGACCCATGGGGTCTGGGAGGGCCCCCACAAGGAGGGAGGAGACTGGGATCTGAGCTCCTTCTGGATTTTTTTTTTTTTCCCCTGGAAGGGAGCAGGAGGCCAGGGCAGTTTGGCAGAGCTGTACCAGCTCAGTGGGTCTTTACTGTGCGTGGCAGGCTCTGCGGGAATGGAGAGGTAGCTTCTTATCCTTGGAAGGACCAGGTCGATCAGACTGTGGTCTGGAAACATTGGTTGGGCATTTCATGCCCAGGGTTAGGCCTCCCTTGGCAGTTCAGGGCCCTGCCTTGGCAACTGCCCACCACCCCGTCCCCTGGTGGCCTCCGGCTCCGGCCAGGCTCTGAGTCACGCTTCTGTGTTGCAGAGGTGACCACCGTGACTGTAGCCAACGTGGGTGCCTCGGCAGACAACGTCTTTACCACGTCTGTGGCGAACGCCGCCTCGTTATCAGGCCACGTGCTGGTAAGACACTGGGGGCCAATTCTGGCCCCGGGGAGGGTGGCCCGTTCCCCGGGGACCCTGAGCCCGCCCTCCGCCGAGCGCCTGGTTGGGGGAGCAGGAGCATACATGGGGCTCTGTACACTTGGAAGCAGAGTTGTCACTGGGCCGGCGACCGGCAGGAAGCTCACTCGAGTGTGAGGGCGGCAGGTCGTTGGAGGCCTCAGGGACGCAGGTTTAAGAGCGTGGGTTTATATGCTCTGGTGCCTGGAGACACCGGCTGGTGGCCAGGCAGCAGCTCCGTGCTCTGTGCTCCGTGCCTTCAACCCAACAGCGGGCTCTCTGGTCCCGAGCGCAGGGAAGTTAGGGCACCCGCGTCCACAGGCTCTGACGATAGGAAGGCCCGGAATCTGGTGCAACCTTCCTGGACGCCGACAGGGAGAGGGCAGCTCAAGTTCCCGCGCGTCCTGCCTGCCTCATTAGAAAGACCCTTTGTGGCTCTCAAACCAGCACAAAGCGTTCTGCTTTTCTGCTCCAGAGTCGCAGTGATTCACACTCACGCAGGGCCGATGCCCTGACTGAGGCGGTGACCCCACAGGTCTGTGAGACCAGGCTGGGTGTGCGTGTGCCTATGGGTGGGGGCCCTCAATCCCACGGTCGACTCCTCACCTCCTCTGGTGTGAAGGCAACGTTTTCAGAGAGGAGCAAAGTCTCTGCCTCGGTGTTTCCTTCTGAGCGTGGTAGCAGGAGCATGTCCCAGACCTTGGTGTGCAGTGCGCCTGGGTTCCTAGCCCACTGCAGGGCTATCTGGGTGAGGCCGTGAGGTGTGCCTGGGGGCAGTCGGGGTGGGCTCGGCTTCCGCACGGGCAGAATGGGGTGTCTTGCTGGCCCAGGGGAGGCAGTTGAGGTCACAGCAGCATCCAGGCCCGTGGGGAGGCGTGTGGGCAGTGTGGCTTGGGAGGCCCCTGCCCTGGATGGGACTTGGGTATGAGAAATGGTCCCATACCAGCCAGCTCTTGGCTCCTGTACCAATGGACTTGGCCTCCTGGAGACCGTCCCTTGAGACCTGTGATCTTGTGAGAGCTTCCAGGGCAGAGGAGAGGGCCTTTCCTGTGCCAGAAGCATGTTTATCCCTTCATCTGTGCAAGCCACGCGAGCCTTTGCTTGGGGCCACGCGGACCTCGCCTCTGGTTGGTCTTGGCTTGGTGTCTGGAAGAGGCCCTCCTGGGGGCGGTGTCGTCTGGAACCTGTCTGGGGGACCACAGCCTGGTACAGGGGTGCCACGGCTGTCCCTGAGACGGTGGGTGTTCTGTCCTGCAGTCGGGCAGGACAGCCCTGCAGATTGGGGACAGCCTGAGCCCCGAGAAGGCCACGCTCATCGTTGTGCACACGGACGGCAGCATCGTGGAGACCGCCGGGCTGAAGGCGCCCGCAGCGCCTCTCGCCCCAGGTACTGCCTGCCCGCTCCAGGCCTCCGGGGCCAAGCGCCCCTGGGCTGCTGGAGTGTGTTCCTGGGTGAGCGCCTGTGTTTTGTGGGGAGCTTAAACATGGAACACTGTTTAAGCAGAAAATGTTCCAGGCCGTGAGTGTTGCCCAGGGTTGTGGGGGCGGGGTGCTGAGCTGAGAGGGCCTGTGAGAGCCGAGCCGGCCCTGGACCCCGTGGTCCAGGCTGCGCTCAGGGTCTCTCATGCTCCCGGTGCTGTCTTTGCTCCAGGACCGCAGTCTCCACCG
>SJXQ01000158.1:183878-194560 GCA_006408695.1 Aepyceros melampus
CATGGCGCCCGGCCCGCGCGCCCCGCCGGGCGCTCAGCACCACGGACAGTCCCGGCCGCGCGCTGGAGCCCCGCCCCTAGGCCCGCCCAGCCCGGCCTTAGTCCCGCCCCGGCCGCCCGGCTCGGCGGACCCCGGGGCGCTCCAAGCTGCACCCAGTTTGGGCCCATCTTGGACTTCGCCCCTAGGGCCGGGCAGATGGACAAATGCCACGGCCCAGCGCCGGCCCAGTGAAGAGATGTGATTGGCCTGGGCGGGTCCAGCATCGCTCTCTGCCACGCAGGGTTGGGCGACGACGCGAGGGTCAGCGCCCAGAGAAACCCACGGGATGAAAGGGCGGCCCAACCATCCCTCGAGACTTGCTGGCACCCACACCAGCGCCACCGGGTCCAGCCTCAGAGCCCCCACAACCCTGCACGGGCCCAAGCTGGGAGTCCCCCTCCAGAGATACTTGTGCAGACTCCCAAGACAGAGATGGAGCCACGTGGGGGCCATCCTTTCCAGGCTGCTTCCACCAGACGTCGGCTTGCCCCAGTCCAGGCTCCCCCTCCTTCCCTCCAGGAACACTCCTCTCTCTACACACCCCCCTGACCCGGCCTCTCTGGCCCCTTCATCTCCCCCTGCAATGATTGCAGGCCCCAACCTGGGTCCCTGCACCCAACTCCCCAGAGCAGCCTCTCCACCAGCCTGGACCACACCCAGTCACTCTCCAACCCACAGCCACTCTCCAACCACAGCCACTGCCTGACCCTTCATCCTCCCCCAGCAGTTGGGTAGGCAACCCTGATCCTGGCTCCATCACGCTGGGAAGCTGCGTGCCCGTCTGAGCCTGGAAAATGAGCTCACCCCACAAAGCCTAGAGGCTGTAACCGGAGCCAAGGCCACGAGAAGGCCACCGGGAGCTTAGTAGTCGCCAGAGTTCTTCGCACTCATTAGACGCATCTTACCTGAGTCACGTCCTTCTCACGGAGAAAAGAAGCCCCAAAGGAGAACCCTCTCAACCTGCACGCCCTGCACACGAGCTCCCTGTGTGTGTTAAAGAGGAGACAAAGGCTCTGAAGAGACACACCGTGATGGTACTCACAAAGGGCACAATCGCAGGAGGCCTGATAAAGGAAATGTGTGTGCAGGACGTGGCAGATGGGCACTGCCGCACCCAACACCTCAGTCCCGTTCATGTGGATCAGGGAGGGGACGGTCAGGCTCCTGTCCCTCCTGAAGCCTTCAGCAAGAGAACTCACAATCCTAGTGACTTTTCTCACACGACGAAAATCCAAGGCAGGGCTGGCTCTGGGATCTTGGGTCGGGTGCCAAGCAGTGAGCCCAGCCCAGCCTCTGATCAGCGTTGATTCTCCCTCCCGGACCTCAGACATCTGCCACCATCAAGGGGGGAAAGGCAGCCCAGGGACTTCCCTTGGTGGTCAGCGGTTAAGAACCTGGCTTCCAGTGCAGGGAGGTGGGTTTGATCCCTGGTCAGGGAACCAGATCCCACATGCCTTGAGGCAACGAAGCCCACGAGCCGCAAGCCCCAACTAAGACCTGTCACAGCCAAAGAAAGAAAGAAAGGAAAACAGGCATGTGATGCTAAGAAACTGGAAATCTGCATATAAAATATATTTTTTTTTGTTCAAAAAGAGTGAAAAGGCAGCCCAGATTGGGCAAAGAATGTGATATAGAAGCAGTAAGCTGTGTGTGTCTGACTCTTTGTGACATTATGGACTGTAGCCCGCCAGGCTCCTCTGTCCATGGGATTCTCCAGACTAGAATACGGGAGTGGGTTGCCATACCCTCCTCCAGGGGATCTTCCCAACCCAGGGATCAAACCCAGGTCTCCCACATTGCAGGTGGATTCTTTACCATCTGAGCCATCCGGGAAGCCCAAGAATACTGGAGTGGGTAACCTATCCCTTCAAAGGGTGCAGATCCAGAATGTGTCACATCAACAAGAAAAGAAGGACTACCCATTTTAACAAAGGTAGATGTCTTGAACAGGCAATTTACAAGAGAGGGTATCCTAACCCTAACCATGTTCCATAGGCAAATAAGCGCCTGAGAAAGTGCTCAGAGGCCTTAACCTTCAGGGACATGGCGATCAAAATCACAGCGTGGGACTTCCCTGGAGGTCCCGTGCTCCCACTGCAGGGGCACAGGTTGGCTCCTGGCTGGGGAGCTAAGGCCGCACATGCTGTGTGTGTGGTGTTAGCTGCTCAGCCCTGTCTGACTCTTGGGGACCCCCTGCGACCCCATGGACTGTACCCCGCCAGGCTGCTCTGTTCATGGGGCCTCCTAGGCAAGAATACTGGAGTGCATCGCAGCAGAACAAACCAGCAAGAAAAAATCTCAGCGACATGTCTTGCAGACAAAAGTGGGGAGTAATGTCAGATGTGTAATTTGAAAATATCTCCTCCCAGACTTTAGAGGAATTTTGTCTCTTCACTCTCCTAAAGTGTATTTGAGGTTTTTTTTTTTTTTTTTTATGTGTAAGGTATGAGCTGATGTGATTACCTGATTAATTTTTCTTGCCTCTGGATGTCTAGTTATCCCAGCACCACTTGTTGAAAAGACTTTTCTCTCCAGGGAATTGCCTTTGAACTTTTGTCCACAAGCACTCGATCATATTTCTGCGGGGCTATTTCTTCACCCTCTACTCAGTTTCATTGTCCACATGTCTTTCAACAATAGTACAGTCTTGATTATTGTGACTTTAGAGTAAGTCATGAAACCGTGCAGTGTGGGTCCTCTAGATTTTTTCCTTCACATAATTGTCTTGACCATTCTAGTCCCTTTGGCTGTATGTATGAATTTTACTTTTAAAATATTTATTTATTTACTTGGATGTACATGGTCTTAGTTGTGGCATATGGGACCTAGCTCCCTAACCAAGGATGGAACCCAGGCTCCCTGCGTGGGGTTCGGAGTCTTAGCCAGTAGACCACCAGGGATGTCCCTGTGTATATGAATATTAGAATCAGCTTGTCCATATCTACAAAACTGTCCTGCTGGGAATTTGATTGGGGGGAAATTGGCATCTTAACAATATTTTCTCCCAACTCATGAATATAGCATATCACTCCATTTATTCAGGTCGTCTTGATTTCTTGCATCAGGAATTCTATGGAACTGTGCCTTTGAACAGCCTTTCCCTGCAGTCACAGGGCACCTTTCGTGTGCTTCTTGGTCGTTTGTACGACTTCTGTGGAAACTGTTGCAAATCCAAGGCTATGAAGATGTGTCCCTGTATTTCCTTCTGAGAGTTTCGTTTTATTTTTTTGTAAGACTTTTTTTTTCCTTCTCTTTTCTGTCATGCGTGTGGCTTGTGGGGTCTTATTTCCCCGATTAAGACCGGACCTGGGAACTTGGCAACGAAAGCGCAGAGCCCTAATCACTGGACCACCAGGGAATTCCCAGTTTTGTGATTTTAGATTAAATAATGTGGATTTGACTCGTTTTGAGGTAATTTTTGAATAGGTGTGAGGTAAGGGTTCAGCTTCAGGGGTTTGCTTGTGGATGCTCGGTTATTCCAATGCCACTGAAGAAACTCTTCTTTCCCCATCAATAGTCCTGACATCTTCATTGAAAATCAATTGATGGGACTTCTCCAGCCGTACAGTGAATAAGACTCCATACGCCCAAGGCAGGGGGCTGGGTGGGATCCCCATTCAGCTAGGAGCTCGAGTGCTGCAACTGAAGATTCTGTGTGCCGCAGCTCAGGCCTGGCACAGCCGAATACTTTTTTATTTAAAATACATTGATAGCAGATGTTTGGGTTTATATCTGAGCTGTCAATTCTATCCCACTGATCTTTATGTCTGTCCTTAACACCAGGACCATACCGCGTTGATTTCCGTAGCTTTGTAGCAAGTTTTGGAATCAGCCACTGCACCAACTTTGTTTTTCTTTCTCAAGAATGTTTTGGTTATTTGGATTTCCTTGCAATTCCATACAAATTTTAGAGTTGGATGTTCCATTTATTTAAAAAAAAGTCATTGGGGTTTCAGTAGGGAGTATATTGAATCTGAAGACCATTGCTGAGCAAAGGCATCGGAACAATATTAGGTCTTCCAGCCCAGGAACATTAGATTGACTTATTATGCCTCCTTTAACCTCTTCCAGCAGCGTTTTTTGCTTTTCAGCGTACAAGTCTTTTACCTTCTTGGTTAAAACTTATTACTAAGAGTTTTGTTCTTTCTGATGCTCTTGCAAATGAATGCTTAAATTGTTTTACGTATTTCTTTATGGCTGCACGGGGTCTCTGCTGCCGCACGAGGGTCTCCAGCCACGAGCAGGGGCTGCTCTTTGCTGCAGAGCACGGGCTCCAGGCTGTACATGAGCTTCAGTTGCAGACTCGCGTAGATGCCCTGAGGCGTGTGGAATCCTCCTGGCCCAGGAGGTTGAACCACTGTTCCCCGCATTAACAGGCAGATTATTAACCACTGGACCACCAGGGACTCCCAGGAATTATTTCCTTAATTTCGTTTTTGAATTGCTCTTGATACTGTGTCGAAGTGTAACTCATTCTTACATTTTAACCTTATATCCTGAAACTTTGCTGAATTTGTTTATAGTTCTAACAGGCTTTGGGGTTTGTGTTTTTTCCCCCAGTGTTGTCTGTGTATAAGATCATGCTATCTGCAAATAGAAATAGTTTCACTTCTTTCTATTTTTTAAAATCTGGCCGTGCCAGGCCTGAGTTGCAGCACATAGAATCTTCAGCTGCAGCATTTGAGCTCTTAGTTGGAGCTCGTGGGATCTAGTCCCCCTGCCGGAAACTGAACCTGCGCCCTCTGCATTGGAGCTTGGTTGGCTCTGGACCACCAGGGACGTCCTCCTTTCCAATTTTGGAAGCCTCTTCTTTCTTTTTCTTGCCTAATTGCTCTGGCTAGAACTTCCAGGAAATGTTGAATAGAAGCAACACAGGTGGGTACCCTTGTCTTTTTCCTGAGCTCAAGGAAAGTGTTCAGTCCCTCATCATTGCACATGAGGTCAGTTGTGTGTTTTTCATATAAGGCCTTAATCATGTTAAGGAAATAGCTTTCTGTTCCTGGTCTTTTTATCATGAAAGAGTGTTGATTTAATGAAATGCATTTTTCTGCATCCACTCAGATGATTAAATGCATTTCTCCATCCTCCTAATGTGACGTACTACGCTGATTGAGTTTTCTCTGTCGGCTCACCCTTGCATTCCTGGGATGAATCTCCACTCGGTTCTAGTGTATAATCCTTTAAAAGGTGCTGCTGGGTTTGTTTTGATCATATTTTGTGGAAGAGTTTTGTAATTCTAAAACTGATCCAACAATTTGATGCAGTTTTCATTAATCTCCTAACAGTCTTTTGTAAACCTTGACAAGTAGATTTTGGAACTTATACAGAAATTCAGAAGGTCAAAAGAATTGATGCTTTTGAACTGTGGTGCTGGAGAAGACTCTTGAGAGTCCCTTGGACTGCAAGGAGACCAAACCAGTCAAACTGGAAGGAGATCAGATCTGAGTATTCACTGAAAGGACTGGTGCTAAGCTGAAGCTCCAATCCTTTGGCCACCTGACACAAAGAACTAACTCACTGGAAAAGACTCTGCTGCTGGGAAAGATCGAGGGCAGGAGGAGAAGGGGATGAAAGAGGATGAGATGGTTGGATGGCATCACCAACTCGATGGACGTGAGTTTGAGCAAGCTCCAGGAGTTGCAGTCCATGTGGTCTCCCATCCAAGTACTAACCAGGCCCAACCCTGCTTAGCTTTCGAGATCAGGCACGTGCAGGGTGGTGTGGCCCCAGACAGTTGATGCAGTCTCAAAGAGTTGGACATGACTGAGTGACTGAACTGATCTCAGAAGGTCAAAAATAGCTAAGACACTCTTGAAGAAAAGCCAGGTGAATGAATTTGATCCGTCAGATATGAAGACTTATAAAAGTACTATAATTATGATGGGGAATTAACGGGAGTATTGTAGCCAAGACAGGAGGAAGGGTGACAATGAGGTGGATGGCATGCACGGAGAGCGTGGCCATGGGTCTAAGTGCGTACAGACGGCTGGTCCACAGCAGCAAGAACACTGAAAGACAGCAGACAGCCGCATGGAGAAAAGCAAAGCTGCGTCACCACTCAACACCACGCGCAGCACAAGTATCAGATCTGCATCCGAAATGCAAGGTAGTGACACTTTGGGAGGCGATACATGGGGCATCTCCCATATATTATGTTGTTAATTACTCAGGAGACAGGAAATAGGAAAACATTCTAAGTTTCCTCATATTAACATGAAGAACATTGTCCCCCTATGCTCACCAGTCCTAAACTGTTCCGTTCAGTCGCTCAGTCGTGTCCGACTCTTTGCGGCCCATGAATCGCAGCACGCCAGGCCTCCCTGTCCATCACCAACTCCCGGAGTTCACTCAGACTCACGTCCATTGAGTCCGTGATGCCATCCAGCCATCTCATCCTCGGTCGTCCCCTTCTCCTCCTGCCCCCAATCCCTCCCAGCATCAGGGTCTTTTCCAATGAGTCAACTCTTCGCATGAGGTGGCCAAAGTACTGGAGCTTCAGTTTTAGCATCATTCCTTCCAAAGAAATCCCAGGGTTGATCTCCTTCAGAATGGACTGGTTGGATCTCCTTGCAGTCCAAGGGACTCTCAAGAGTCTTCTCCAACACCACAGTTCAAAAGCATCAATTCTTCGGCGCTCAGCCTTCTTCACAGTCCAACTCTCACATCCATACATGACCACAGGAAAAACCATAGCCTTGACTAGACGGACCTTAGTCGGCAAAGTAATGTCTCTGCTTTTGAATATACTATCTAGGTTGGTCATAACTTTTCTTCCAAGGAGTAAGCGTCTTTTAATTTCATGGCTGCAGTTACCATCTACAGTGATTTTGGAGCCCCCCAAAATAAAGTCTGACACTGTTTTCTACTGTTTCCCCATCTATTTCCCATGAAAGTTATGAATAGTCCTAAACTGTTCATAACTTTTTCTCAGTCCCTATCAGTTTCCTGCCTTGAAAGACCCTTCTTACAGCAACTGCACCCTGTAACAACCTCCCCCCGACACCCCTTGGACCATTCCCAGCCCCTGCCCTTCCTGGCTCAGGTTTGACAAATTCAGATAACTCAGCTTGGTTGATCAGCCAGACTCCCTGACGTTCTCTGTCGGGTAGCTGACACTTCACAGTCGTTACCTTTTTGAGATGCATACTGAAATCCTCATAGGTGAGCTGATATAAGCTCTGAGATCTGCTCCAAAATTAAGTTGAAAAAATAGAGAAAGTCAGTAGGGGTGGGTAAGAATGGTTGTAAATTGTTGAAGCTGAGTAATGGTACCTGGGAGTTTGTCTGCTTTTGTATGCCTTTAATTCTCTGTAAGGAGTAAAGTGATTTTTCTTTTTCTGCTCAGTAAAACGGGATGTTCATTAAAGCCACAGAAAGGTTACAGTCTATCACACAACTTAGCGACTGAACAACAAGTTTGGGCCCCAAGTCGCATCCTGAAGCACTCAGCCCGACGTAGCCAGAGGCCCCCTGGCTTCTGCAGTTCTGTGGAAGAAGAGGTCACAGGTCTGAAAGAATGCATTCTCTCGAGTGCCCTCCTGTGACACTTCTGACGCAGAGCTGGAGAAGGCGCCATTAACCTTGCCGTTTAAATCTTCGCAGCAGCAGTGTTAGTCGCTCAGCCGGGTCTAACTCTTCATGGCCCCATGGACTGAAGCCCGCCAGGCTCCTCAGTCTATGGAACCCTCCAGGCAAGAACACTGGAGTGAGTTGCCATTTCCTTCTCCAGAGGATCTTCTTGACCCAGGGATAGAACCCAGATCTCCCACACTGTAGGCAGGCTCTGTACTGTTTGAGTCACCAGGGAAGCCCATTTAAATCTTAGTTAAAACCCCCCCAAAAAGAATATTTTTGGTGATTTAGTATTCAGAGAATAAAACTGTGTCATAGTGAGATATATTCTTAGGCCTTGAATATGTTCCCTCCTATGTTTGACTGTGAAAAAATAAAGCTGCTTTTTCTTCCTCACAATCTCGGACCCTGGGAATTCCCTGGTGGACCAGTGCAAAGGACTCTGTTCTCATTGCTGAGGGCCTGGGTTTGATCCCTGCTCAGGAACTAAGATCCAAGCCTGCCAAAAAAAAAAAAAAAGGAGAATCCTGGACGAAACCGGCCATTATTAGGGTCCCACACATAGAATGATGTCTGATCTGAGGCTTTGAATAGCTATAAGCGTAACCTGACTATTTTCTGTGTGCCTGTAACAAGGACCCAGCTGGGCCTGACGTCTCGGGAACCCTTGGGGCTCTCCCTGGAATCTGTGGGTCCCACGTGGTGTTTGTCATGTAGCTTCTGTTGCAAAGTAGGGGCCAAACCAGGCCAGGCCTGAGCCACGCGTGGCTTGCTTCTCCAGTTCCATCAGAGGCCAGTGCTCATTGTCTGCTGCGTTTCAGTGTGAAATGCTGAGCCGGCTACATGTGGGTGTGGAGGACACCGGCCAGGAGCCGTCTGGAGAGAGTGCCAACAGTAGGCACAGCGGGGGACGGCTGTTCAGATGTGATGCGGGCAGCCGGTTACACACTCCCCTATGACTGGCACCCGCGGGCCTGCCTGCCCCTCCTTCTCTCAGCCCCGCCCGGCTCTGCACGCAGGCCTCGCCTCACCCTGTCTGTCTTTCTGCACTAGTGACCGCTTGGGACCTGGTGCTGCTGTGATCAGAGTAGCGTAGGACCGCGGGCGTGCCCTAAGCTGCTGCCCACTAAGCTGCTGAGTTTCAGTCGCTAAGTTGTATAACAGAGTGGACCCTTTCTGTGGGCAGCAGGAGGCAGTTCTTTGGGGCGATGGGCTTGTTCTGTATCCCGATTATGGTGGCAGTCAGTCGATCCAGACATAAGTCATAATTCATCATTTACTGTATGTTAACTTTTCAGAAGTCAATATGCCGGCATGCTTTTTTTTTTTTTTTTTTTAAGATAGGAAGATCCTTCCTGTGAAGATCTGCCTGGTCACTTAAGTGTTTCAGGTGCTAAAAAATCTGAATGAGTACTCAGGGTTTTGAGTATTCTCAGGAATGTGATTAATTGCTCAATGCTGCTAAAGTTTAGGGGTTGTAATCTGCCAAATTTGTGCAAGAAGAGGCCACAGCAGCTGTTTAAAAATACAAATACAGAAAACAATGAGATGCCGACCCATGCTCCAGTGGGAATAAGAAACTGGTGCAGCCACTTTGGAAGACCATTTGGTGGCTTTCTGCAAAGCCAAACACATTCACCATGCAATCCGGCAATCACGGTCCCTGATGTTCACCCAAAGGAGCTGAAAACGTATATCCACACAAAAACCTGCATGTAGATATTTACACCAGCTTTACTCATAATTGCCAAAATCTGAAAGCAACCAAAGCAATTCAAGATGTCTTTTAGTAGGCGAGTGTATAAATAAACTGTGGTGTATATCAGACAATGGAATATTATTCAACACTAAAAGGAAATGAGCTGTCAGCCCATGAAAGACACGGAGGAAACTTAATCTGTGTAAGTGAAAGAGGCCAATGAGAAAAGGCCACACGCTGTGTGACTCCAACCACACGACGTCCTGAGAAGGTGAGGAGACGCCTGAGAGTCCCTGGGGCCGCAAGGAGGTCCAACCCGTCCATCCTAAAGGAGATAGTCCTCGGTGTTCATTGGAAGGACTGCTGCTAAAGCTGAAACTCCAATACTTTGGCCACCTCATGCGAAGAGTTGACTCATTGGAAAAGACCCTGAGAGATTGGGGGCAGGAGGAGAAGGGGATGACAGAGGATGAGATGGCTGGATGACATCACTGACTCGATGGACTTGAGTCTGAGTGAACTCCGGGAGTTGGTGATGGACAGGGAGGCCTGGTGTGCTGCGGATTCATGGGGTCGCAGAGTCGGCCATGACTAAGCGACTGAACTGAACTGAACTGAACAGAGACAGTAAAAAGGTGAGGTACTGGGGACAGAGGGATGGACAGGCAGGTGGCATTAAGGGGATTTTTGGGGCAGGAAAGCTCTGTGAGGTAGCGTCCACACTAGTGGATTCGTGTTATTATACATTTGTCAAAGCCCATAGAATATGTAACACCAAGATGATTAGTAACGGAAAATCCCGGATGTAGTTAACAATAAGGTACAATATTGGTTCATCATTTGTAACAAATGTCCTAAATGAATGCCCCGTGTTGGTGAGCCTGGGGGTGTGGGGGTGTGTGTGTGTGTGTGTGTGAATTTGTACTTTCAGCTCGATTTTTCTGTAAACCTAAAACTGTTCTAAAAAACAAAGTCTGCAAACTACTTTTAGAATGCACATGAAGTTTAACACAAGAGCTGCTACTGTGTCAGGATTTCAGAGGTGCTGGTTGTAGAAAGGCCGACCGAGGTAGGCTCAGATCTCCCGCCTGCAGAAACGCGCACACGAAGGCCCAGGCGCCCCAGGCCCTGGTCTCGCTCGGCCGCAGCACTCCACCCCGAGCTTGCCCGCAGCTCCCCGCGCCGTGCCGCATCCGAAGACTGGGGAAAGGTCACTCGGTCCGCGGCTTCGGTGGCCTCGGCCTGAGTCCCCTCCAGGCCCTCTGGACTGCCTCATCTGGCCTCCACTGGCGCCTCTAAGCTTCGCATAGGCCGTTCCCCTGCAGGTTTCGCCCGCCGCCCCCACCGGGATCCCCTGGCCCCCGGGCGCCCG
>SJXQ01000158.1:199945-210960 GCA_006408695.1 Aepyceros melampus
AGTGCCCTGGCCTGGACCTCTGTGCTCCGCCCTGCCCAGCCGCGGTCACTCCCTGCTGACCCCGCCCGGTGGCGTGTTCAGGCGTCACCTCTGTGCCAGCGAGGCCACACTGCCTCCAGCAGACTGTGCCTTGAGCTCCCAACCCCAGCCCAGTGGGTCCCCCAAGCCGACCGGAGAGGCACCGCGCCCGCCAGCTCGGTCCTCCCCTCCCGTGTCCCTCCCCAGCGAATCTGCTGCCTCTGCCTCAGGCCAGGTCCGGCCCACCTGGGCGTCCACCTGGGGCCTGGCCAGCAGCAGCATCCAGCCAGTCCTTGACCCCACCTCCCCCACCGCGGCCCCGCCCAGCCCAAGGCGCGGCAGGAGAAAGTCTCCAGTAAAGGGAGCCTCTCCAGCGCGGTCCCCGCCTCCCAAATGAAGTGAATCAAGGCAGAGCCCCGCCCCCAGCCCACTCCCTGGACAGACACGTCCTCGGAGAGGCGCCCACCCTCGCGCCCCCTCCCGCGCGCTCGCTCGGTTTTCCCTGAGGCCCGTAGGTGCCCCCAGCCGACAGCACAGGGCACCACGATTTCAAGACGAGCCTCTAAAAGATAAGGCAGCTTCTTAACAGTCCCGCTCCCATGGTGATGCTGTCAAACCGGGGAAGGCAGGGACCCCTCAACAGTGCGACACTCCGCGTCCCCACTCCCCCGGGGCCAGAGGCGTCTGTGACAGTTTCTTGCCCGAATCGGGTCCCCAGCAAGGTCCACCTGCAGCAGCTGGCTGAGGTTTCTCTCACGTACCTTTCAATCTACAGGTTTCCTGATTTCCCCCGAGTTTTGTGTTTGAAGAAACTGGATTGTTTTGCCATGTTCCTCATTGTGGGGCCTTGCTGGTCGCACCCCGCAGGGCCTGTGCCATCTTTCCCCAGGCCATCCGCACCTCTCTGTGCTTTTAAATCTTTATTTATTCACCTGCACTAGGTCTTAGCTGCGGCATACAGGGTCTTGAGCTGCTGCGTGTGGGATCTATTAAGTTCCCTGAGAACAAGAAAGTGAAAGTCGTGTCCGACTCTCTGTGACCCCACGGACTACAGAGTCCACGGGACTCTCCAGGCCAGAATACTAGAGTGGGGAGCCTTTCCCTTCTCCGGGGGATCTTTCCAACCCAGGGATCGAACCCAGGTCTCCTGCGTTGTGGACGGATTCTTTACCAGCTGAGCCACAAGGGACTGGGGATCACACCTGGGCTCCCTGTGTTGAACGCTCAGAGTCTCAGCCACTGGACCACCGGGGAAGTCCCACACTTCTGTGCTTTTAAAATCACTTCCTGTTCCCTGTCTGTAATGCCTGGAGCAGGAGCCCCAGGCGGAGAGCAGTCTGGGGTGCACCCCAGCATCCAGAATAAGCTCACCCGGCCTGGCCGGGGACTTTCTCCCTCCCCCAGGTGACTCAGCTGAGGGTGTTTGTGTCTGTGCTGGATGTCAACGACAACCCGCCCAGGTTCCCCTACGAGACCAAGCTCTGGAAAGTGCCTGAGGTGAGCTAGAGGGGGCAGTGGCCGGTACCATCTGGAGCATCTGAAGGCCAGGGTCTAAGCCTGGGGGTCAGGGTCACGGCCAGACCAGCCCCTCCACCCCCCAGGACACTCGGGTGAACACCACGGTCGTCTCAGAGACAGAACTGGAGGCCCAGGACCAGGACAAAGACGATGTCCTTTTCTACACCCTCCAAGAGGTCACCCTGGTCAGTGCTCCCAGCTCCTTGCTCTGGGCACCCCCCCCCCCATCGTGCATCCTCTGGGCTGAGTCCCCTACCTCCCCAGGGTGCCAGCAGTTTCTTCTCCTTGGTGGGTGTGAACCGCCCAGCGCTGCGGCTGGACCAGTCACTGGACTTGGAGAGGTGGCCACACATGACCTTCCGGCTGCTGGCCCGGGTGAGCAGGCCACCGCCACTCACAGCCCGCTCACGGCCCCGCGCGGCCTCGGCCCCCAGCGCCGGGGCCTGACTGCAGGGCGGGGCTGTTGCAGGACACACAGGAGACCGCGCAGCCCAGCCACACAGCCACACCACCTTGGTCCTGGAGGTGCAGCCCGCCGACCTGCGGCCCCCCTGGTTCCTGCCCTGCAGCTACTCGGATGGTTTTGTCTGCATCCATGCCCAGTACCACGGGGCTGTGCCCACCGGCCACAGACTGGTACTGCGGACCCCAAGGAGCAGGGTGGTGGGGGCGTGGAGTCTGGCTGCCAGGGGGCTGGAGTGGTTGTAATTTTCAAGGAAAAGTGAACCTTCTTTCGTAAACCAATCTTGCCCCGCGCCCTGGTGGCCAGGGCCTCTGAAACGCCAGTGAGGGAACTGGGTTCAGTTGTCCTCAGGGCACAGCCAGGCATCCCCCTGGGGCCCAGCGAGTGCAGTGAGCTGCGGGAGGATGCTGGGGAGGCTTGGGGGCCACTGAGGAGCTGGGGGCAGCGGGGCCTGGCACGGCCACCAGGTGCGCCCTCCTGTCCTTGAGTGCCTTCTCTGGAGACAGACACGCATGCTCAGATTGATCCAATGCCCTGGGCAAACTGACTCATTAGCACCACATCCAAGGAGCTGCCATGGAGAGTCGTGCTGGATGGCTGGGCTGTGTCCCTGGCTGCCCACTGGTAGCGACCCCAGCCTCCTGGAGGGGCACAGGAATGCCAAGCAGTGGCCACAGCACCAGCCCCATGGGGTCCTCACCCCTCCTGTTCCCACAGCCAGGCCCCCTCATCCTGCATCCTGGGCCCGTCTACGCGGTGGATGGGGACCGGGGCATCGACCAGCCCATCAAGTACAGCGTCATCCGCGGTGAGTGGGCAGCAGCTCCCGACTTCCCTCTCCAGGGAGCACCTTGAGCCCATCCCTACGTGGGCAGTCCTCAGGCCTCCAGAAGGGAGCCCGCCCAAACACTCTCCCTCCTCTCAGGAAACGAGGACAGCACGTTCTCCATCAGTCCCGACTCGGGCAACCTCACCATGACCAAGAGCATCCCCAGTGCCAAGACCTTCTTTCTGGTGGTCAAGGTTGGTGCCCACACAAGGCCCTGCTCGGGCCCATGGCTACAGGAATGCAGTTCAAGGACCAGCTGGTCACTGTTGTCTCCCAAACCCCCAGGGCGAGCAGGCTGATAACGCCCAATACTCCGTGACCCAGGTCACGGTGGAGGCCCGGAATGCCAGCGGGAGCGTGCCTCGCTTCACCCAGAGCCTGTATCGTGGCACTGCGGGGCTTGGCTCTGGGGTGGACGTGGTCATCAAGGATGCCGCTGACCCTTCCCAGCCGCTGAGGATCCGGGCCCAGGACCCTGAATTCCCAGTAGGCACTGCCTGGTCCTTTGGTCTGCCTGGCCTCCTGCTGGGGGGGGGGGCGGGGGGGGGGGCTGATGCTGGGGGAACATCTGATGCTGGACTGCGTTCTCATGCAGGGGTAAGGCCTGATGCAGGACTAGGGCCTGACGCTGGGGGTGGGCCTGATGCCGGGAGGAAGGCCTGAGGATGGTGGGCAGCCTGCTCCCAGATGTACACGGAGTTGAGTATAAATCTCCACGAGCAATCTTTTTTCATACTTGCGTGACCACCTTCCTGTGTTCTTTTGTTCTGAAGCATAGTTGCTGTGCAATATCGGTTTGATTTCTGCCTTACTTCAACATGCATTAGCCTTAGGTGTCCATATGTCCCGTCCCTCTTGAATCTCCCTCCCACCTCCCCCTGCTCCAGTCTTGTTTCTATACATATATGAATAATAGACTGTTGACTAAAATGACATAAAAAGCTCCCACACACAAGCGTGCACACGCACACCCCCTAGTGCATCATTCGGGTCCGCGTCAGGGTTGCCCTCAGCCCCCCCCCCACCCCGCCAACCTCAACTCAGCCATCACGTATCTTATCACCAACAACTCCAACTTCCGAATGCACGGAGAAGTGGTCCTGACTGCTACCTCACTGGAGGATGCTGGGGTCTTCTACGCCGAGGTGAGAGGTGGGCGGCGGTCTCCGAGGGCTAGGGGTCCAGGTGGAGCCCAGGAGGGACAAATCCCCTTCCTGCCCAGGTCAAGGCCGAGAATACAGTGACTTCAGGCACCGCGACCACGGTCGTGGAGATTCAGGTCTCAGAACAGGAGCCCTCCCCAACAGGTGAGCCTCCCAAGGACCCCAGGTTGGCAAGGGGAGGGCCCCTTGCTGGGGGCAGTGGTGAGTCCAAGCCTGTCCCTGGCCCCAGGCCCCCCAGGCGCCCCCACGTCCCCAGAGACGGCAGGAACTACCACACTCTCGAGCGGCACCACTTCAGAAGTCCCCCGGACCCCTGAGCCCTCTCAGGGGTCCTCCACAACCAGCTCTGGAGGAGACACGGGCCTGCAGCCTTCCTCAGGCACCACTCTGAGGTCACCGGCCTCCTCCACGCCTTCAGGGGCCCCCAGTGTGGGAACCAGCCCCTCCCCACCAGCAGCCTCACCCAGCGGGGGCTCAGCAACCAGACCCTCAAGCGGCCCCACTTTGGAAGCCCCCCAACCCCCTGAACCCTCTCAGGGGTCCTCCACGACAAGCTCTGGGGGGGACACTGGCCCACACCCCTCCCCAGGCACCACTCCGAGGCCACCGGCCTCCTCCACGCCTGCGCCTGCGGGGACCCCTAGTGTGGGGACCAGCCCCTCCTCCCCAGCAACCTCACCCAACGGGGGCTCAGCACAGACCTCGAAACCAGGAACCTCTCCGCTGACGTCCCCTGGGTCCAGCAGGAACACCTGGACGCCAGGTAGCACCCCCATTACCCTTGAGTCACCCTCAGGCTCCCTGACTCCAGCATGGTTGACCCCAGGTCAGCCTAGCACGACCACAAAACCCAGGGGAAGTCTGTTCCAGTCTGGGGGAGAGACAGGCCCTAGGGTGCCAGAAGTTAAACTGGGGAAGGTGTTGGGGTCGGGGCAGAGCCCGGATTTGGGGTTCAGTGACCCCCTAGTTCCCAGAGTCATTCAGTCCACAGGCCCCGTGCTGCCCACATCTCCTTGCTGCAGTAGTGGCCCCCTCGGCCTCCCACTGGGAACTGGTGGGCACTGACGCCCCCTCCCCCGCCCTCCAGCAGCCGGCCCACCGGGCTCCCTGTGGGGGTCAGTGTACCCTCCCTTGGGAACCGCGGCCCTTGGTGCCAGGCCTGGCCTGCTCTCAGGGTGTCGTGAGCTTCCCGCAGTTCAGCCCAGGAGTGCTTGGGATGTGAGAGTAAGTGGGCAGCAGTCCCATTGCCCGCAGGGACATCCAAAACAGCCCGAACAGAAGGCAGGCCAGACGGCGGCCAGGCTGGGGACCGGAGCTTCTCAGAGGCAGAGATGGCGGCACTGGGCGGGGTGCTGGGCGCACTGCTCCTCCTGGCTCTGATCGCCCTCATGGTCCTGGTCTACAAGCACTACGGCCACCGACTCGTGTGCGGCTTTGGCCGAGCGCTGGTGAGGCTCGGCGTGGGGGCAGGAGCTGCCCGCTGGAGGGCCAGGAGAGGGGTTGCAGAGTCGGGACTGGAGACCCGACAGAGAGCAGCCGGGGACGGCGGGGCGGTGGAGAGGGGGCAGGATGGGAGCCGGGCAGTGTGAGGCGGTGGGCAGCGTGGGAGACAGAGGGAGGCTGGTGGTCAGCATGGAAGGTGGGGTGCAGAGGTGAGGAGAGCGGGGTGGGGACGCCACAAAGACTGGGGAGCAGGGCGGAGGGGCAGAGCGCCCGGCCCCCCGAGCCCAGCTGGGCGCTGGCTGACTGCTGGCTCCTGCCTGTCCCCAGAAGTCCCAGCCTCAAGGGTTTGACAACCAGGCTTTCCTCAACAACTCGGACGACGCCAACTGGGCACCGGCGCCTAGCCCTTCACCCAGCCACTCCCTGCGGGCGCCCCGGGAGCCCGAGCCGCCGGAGCCGGAGCCCGGGCCCCCAGCCCTGAGACCCCGCCTCGGCTCCCAGAGGCCCCTGCCAAGGCCGCAGACGGGGGCAGCCCGGCGGCCGTGAGGTCCATCCTGACCAAGGAGCGGCGGCCTGAGGGCGGCTACAAGGCCGTGTGGTTCGGCGAGGACATCGGCGCCGAGGCCGACGTGGTGGTGCTCAACACACCCGCCTCGGAAGCGGGCGGCGCTGGCGACTCCGGCAGCGAGGGCAGCGGCGACGAGGCTGCGGATGCCCCGGGCGCGCCTGGCACCGACTCCATCCGCGTCTAACGCCGCCTCCCCCCCGAGTCCGGACCCCGAGAGTCGGCTTGGTGGCTGTCCCCACCCCACGGCGCAGAATAAAAGCACACTTTCGGTTCTGCGGGGTCGTGTGCTGGCCGCCAGGGGCGCTGCGGGAGCCGCGAGGGGCGGGCGGCCCGGGCACCGCTTGGAGCTCTCGGCGCCGTTTCCCGGAAACCACCTGCTGCGCGAGGGGCTTCCCAGGCTTGGTGCCAGCTGGCGGCTAGGAAGTTCCTCTCCCGGTCTGGCCACGGCCGACTCGACATGCAGATTCTTCGTCTGGGGGAGGCTGAGGAGCCACTTGGCCAGAAGCCCCCCGCAAGGACTCGTGCGGGAGGGCGTGGGCCCCGGGCCGTCCCGAGGGTCACACTGCTGCCCCTGTGGGCCACTGGGGCAGGAGACGCTCTGGGGCGCTCGCGGAGGCACCCGGCCCGCAGGGCTGGACTGACTGGCGGTGGGGGGTTGTGGCCCAGCACGACGGTGGCCACGAGCCTAGGGCGGCACGTGGAGCTGGTGGGTGTGGACGGACGGAACCCAGAGTCACGGAGCTGGGGCCCGAACCCTCTCCACTGCCTTCCTCGGGGCGGCCCTCAGGCAGGACTTCTGCCCCCCTCCCTCCACTACCGTTCCTTCCGGGTCGCCGGTGTTTTTCCATCCCTTTCCAAGTAAATTGTAATCTCGACAGTATTTGAATATTACTGCCTGAGGAACTGTCACTGGTTAAGGATCCAAGAGCGCGGCCGCAGCCCCTCCCACGCACCCACCGCCCGCTCTTCCGCTCCGCGATGCCCAGGTTTTGTTTCTGGAACCCTCGGCTTATCCCACGGCCTCTCCCGGGACGCTGGTTGCTGGCCCCAGGCCCCGCTGCGCTGGGTGAGCTGGGGGAGCAGCTGGGCCGCATCCGGGGTGGGTCCAAGGTCGCCAGGACCCCCGTGCCGCCTCCCGCCGCGGCCCAAGAGCCGGTCCTGCGCACCTGCGCTCGGCCCCGCTCAAGGCGCACGTGACTTGCTCCCCGGCACCTGGCGCTCCGCCCCGCCCCCGGCCCGCCCCCGAGCCACCATAAAAGCACTTGCTCGCGAGCCCTAGGGCAGCAATCTCCCCACGGGTGACTCCGCGTCCGGAGGCTGGACGCAGCCCGAGCCTGCGCCAGGTACTGGGGAGGCTCAACCCGGGAAGAACCCGAGTGAAGGCCTCGTCGGACTCCGGGGTCGATGCTCGGAGCAGTGACCCCGGAGGTCGGCGGAAGGCACGGGTCCGGGGCGCGCTTCGCAGAGCAGCGGCCAGGAGGGGGCGGGCTGCACGGATGACGGCGCGGGGCCGGGGTCCGGAACTCGGGGACCTGGACGGGGAGGTGGCGGTGACGCGCGGGGCGTGGCGGGTTAGGTTTCGTTTTTCCGCAACGCTGGGTTTCGTTTTCCTGCGGCCGTTCCCGTCGCGCCCCCGTAGGGCCCAGCCCAGACGCCGGCTCAAAACCTGTGACGCCCCGTGCGCGCGCCGGCCACATCTGTAGCCACGTCCAGCGCCGTCTTGGCCAGGACTCACCTCCGCAACGCCGTGACGGGAAGCCCGCATCTGTGACCCTCCAGCACCCGAGACTACCTGTGGAGACTCGCAGACAACCCTCCTCTCCTGAGCCAACCCCCGACCGCCCTGCGACCCCAGCCCTCTGCGCGGAGGGCGTGCCGCTGTCTCCAGGCCCAGCCTTTGCGGAGGGACCAATGGCCGAGGCTCCAGACCGGTGAGCCCGCCTCCCGCCCGGTGAGGGCCCCACGCCCCCGGCGGCCCCCGTGCGCCCTGACACCTGGCTGCTCCGCCCGCAGGGGAACCCCGCGCGTGCTCTTCGGAGACTGGCTTCTGGGCGAGGTCAGCAGCGGCCGCTATGAGGGGCTACGGTGGCTGGACGCAGCCCGAACGCGCTTCCGCGTACCCTGGAAGCATTTCGCACGGAAGGATCTGGGTGAGGCCGATTCGCGCATCTTTAAGGTGAGACTCCAGTTCTGCCCGGGCTGGGGAGGGCCGGCCCAGGTCCGCAAGTCCAGGCCACGTGCTCTACACTGTCTTTCTCAGGCCTGGGCCGTGGCCCGAGGAAGGTGGCCGCCGCGCAGCGGTGGAGGTGCCCGGCCGATCCCTGAGAGTGCGCTGCGGGCCTCCTGGAAAACCAACTTCCGCTGCGCTCTGCACTGCACGCAGCGCTTCGTGATGCTGGAAGACAACTCGGGGGACCCTACCGACCCTCACAAGGTGTACAAGATCAGCTCCGAGCCAGGGTGCCGAGGTGAGGAAGGCCGGGGTTGAGGGTGCTGCCGGCAGGGCGACTATGCTGTGTCCCGGGAGTAGCTGCTAAGTCAGATTTAGGTTTTAGAAACTGGCGTGGGAGAAGCTGGTGCCAGTTAGGGGGTTGGCAGCACTGGAGTGAAGGGGGCCAGCTGGGGCTCGAATGGGGAAGCACAGCCCAGCTTCTGGGGGCAAAGAGGCGTTGACTTCCAGGCGCCTCACTTCAGCGTTTCCCCAACCCTAATTCTCCCCCAGAAGGCCCAGGCTTTGACGAGGGGGAGGACGAGGCCCTAGAAGGTGCCCCACCTGCAAGGGTAAGGCCGCTCTGCACTCCTGCATCCTGGGGTGAGGCTGCTCCCTCCCTGGGCCTGGGGGCAGCTCTATGCTGGCGCTGTCCTCTTCTGCAGGGTGGGCTCCCAGGGCCATGCCTGGCAGCAGATACCAGTGAGAGCCTGGGGCACCAGCTGAACCCTGAACCCTGCCCCCCCAGCCTAGCTGGAGTGCCGGGGACATCTTGATCCAGGCGCTGCGGCAGAGCTGCTTGGAGGACCATCTGCTGGATCTGATCCCCCCAGAGGCTCCTGGTGAGGGCCTCTTGCAGGGGGTTGGGGGGTGCTCTACCCTGCAGGGACAGGCAAGACAGCAGAGTGCCCGGAGAGAGAGAGGGCGGCCGGGGGAGGGGGTGCTTGGGAGGGATGGTGCTGGTCACAGCTGGGCCTCTGCAGGCCCAGAGCCCTCTGCTTGGGAGCTGTACTTGCCACAGCGAGGTGGTACCTCCAGCCTCAGGCCACAGCCCCAGGAGCCAGGAAACGTGTGGGAAAGGGAGGACCTGGGGGCCCAGGTGTCAGCTCAGGCTTCTCTTCCTTTCCAGATGCAGGCCCACCCCCAGAGCCCTGGCAGCCCCCAGAGGCGGAGCCCCACGTGGGAGCCTCTGCCAGTGCCTGCATGCCGATGGCAGGGGAGCCGCCCCTGGCTGGCCCCGGCTGCTCACAGCTTGGTCTGCTGCCAGAGCCCAGCCTGGGGGCCCTGGACCTGACCATCTTGTATAAAGGCCGAGCGGTGCTGCAGGAGGTGGTGGGGCGCCCGAGCTGCGTGCTCCTCTATGGCCCTCCCAGTGTAGCTGGAGAGGCTTCGGGGCCCCAGCAGGTAGCTTTCCCCAGCCCCGCCGAGCTGCCCGACCAGAAGCAGCTCCACTACACAGAGAAGCTGCTGCAGCATGTGGCCCCTGGCCTGCAGCTGGAGCTCCGGGGGCCGTGGCTGTGGGCCCGGCGCCTGGGCAAATGCAAAGTCTACTGGGAGGTGGGGGGGCCCCTGGGCTCGGCCAGCGCCTCCAGCCCCGCTCGCCTGCTGCCCCGGGACTGTGACACGCCCATCTTTGACTTCGGCACCTTCTTCCAAGGTCAGTGACACACCTGCCCTGTGTGCCCTCCGTGTGCCCTGTGGGTCTCCTGTGCCCCGCCCCCTCACCAGAGCCCTGCTCCACAGAACTGGTGGAGTTCCGGGCCCGGCAGCGCCGCGGCTCCCACACTACACCATCTACTTGGGCTTTGGGCAGGACCTGTCCGTGGGGAGGCCCAAGGAGAAGAGCCTGGTCCTGGTGAAGGTGAGCAGCCAGGCCTCCGGCTGGGGGGGCTGCACACAGCTCCCACCCGGCCTGACAGCACCTCCCCACAGCTGGAGCCGTGGCTGTGCCGGGCGTACCTGGAGGCTGTGCAGCGTGAAGGTGTATCCTCCCTGGACAGTGGCAGCCTCAGCCTCTGCCTCTCCAGCTCTAACAGCCTCTACGAGGACCTGGAGCACTTCCTGGAGCACTTCATGATGGAGGTGGAACAGGCTGCCTAGGCCAGACCCCCAACCCCTCCCAATCCAATAAAAAGATCTAAGGGGACTTGGCTGGAGGTCCAGTGGTTAAGACTCCACACTTCTGATGCAGGAGACACAGGTTCAGTCCCTGGCTGGGGAACTAAGATCCTACATGCCACACAGCTTGGCCAAGAAAAAAAAAGCTTCTGAGAACCATGCCAGTGTCCACTGGGGCAGGCCTGAAGCCCGGGCTCTGGAGGGGCAGCGTGGATTCAGCGGGTCACACTGTGGGCCACGCCCCCCACAGGCCCCTGTGCACCCCTTCCCTCTGCTACTTCGCAGTGAAAGCAGCTCTGGCCACGCTTTAGAGCCAGCAAAATGCTGCCAGTGCACAGATGTCCTCCCGCGCCAGAGGGGCAGCCCCTGGGCCTCTGCTGTGAACGGGGGCTCCGTCTGCTGTGCCCAAGGCCCGTTTCTGGCCAGTGGGAACTGCCAACAGGATGCCACCTGGGAGCTGCAGGGCCAAGTACAAACTCGAGCAGCTATCTGTGAGACACAGGGAGCAGAAGGCTGACTAGGGGAGAAGCACCCCGCCCGGGCCCACTCTCTCTCTGCCTTTCAAGTACTGAGCCAGACATTTCTAAAGAGAATCCATTTTTGATAAATTAGAACACAATGGGAACAGTGTGTATGTATAATATACATATAAAAAAGTCCAGTTTTAAACTATGAGCAGAACAGGT